>CM075811.1:24687379-24747379 GCA_037975025.1 Excoecaria agallocha | reverse complement strand
TGAGGTCCATTCACCATTGCCACATCTGTAATTGTAGGTTAGGGATCTACAACCACATAATCAAATTGGTGATAGATTGAAATCCCACAGTCAGGCCTTTCCTGCAGTGTTCGACTTGTAACAATACAAGTCGGGTCTCTTGCTTATGCTCCCATTAGTTTGTTGGAAATGTAGGTTGTCGAACTTGCACCAGCTCCAGCCATACAATTTGTGGTAATTGTAGAGGAACTAGTAATAGTCAGCCTATTCCAATTTGAATTTTTGCCCAGCTGCCGACTTTGCCGTCGTAACTGGTTTTTAATTAGAACTTGAATCTCTCCCTTCTTTCTCTCTCTATCTTATAGTTTTTGTAATTGTTTTTACCCATCACGTGATATGAACACGCACCACATGTAATCTGACATGTCCAATGGTTGTTTGACACGGATCACCTTTTATCCCACTCGATGATCAATAGACGACAGGATGGTCAACGTTAACATAATGTTATAGTAGTGGCATAAATCTCCCATTTTCCAAACATTAGGGCCATATTTTCCCATTTTGGCAAACATCGGGGGTATAAATTCACCCTTGGCCTTTTTTATTAATTATTTTTTTTAATACAAGAGAGTAGGTACACCTAATTATGGCTAACTCTATAAAACATAATACTAACATAATTCGCTACCATCAGACGCAAGATTTAAGTTGACAAAACATTACAAATATGAATACCAATAGAAAGACTAGAAGCCAAATTTGCAGGGCCTTCAGCACAGCTATTACCTTCTTTAAACACATGATCAATAGAGATAATCCAATCTTTTTGGAACATATCTTTTATAGCCCACATAAGAGCACTCCAACTCCAATTGACAAACTATCCACCTACAAATTAATGTTTTTAAACCCTAAGTTCCAAGCAAATGCTGAACCTTCAAGAATACCCTAGAATTTTGATTTAATAGCCGAACAACCACCAATATTCTTAGCAAATCCACCAAGTCATCTACCAAAAGAGTCACGCAACAGCCCTCCATAAGTAGCAATATACAACGCATGTTTACGAACCTATCAGTATTAATTTTAACATTACCCGAATTTGAAAATTCCATTCAACCATAACAAACCAAATCTCCATATTGTAAACTATATTCCCATTAAATAAATTTGCTCAAACAACCTCATTAGCCATGCTTATACTCTTAACACTAATTTCTTTTGACGAAATATCACAATTATTAAAGATAAAGACTGTAATGTCCCAAGGGGGTACATTGGTAAATATTTGTAAATGTAATAGGGATATAATCGAAATTAATATAAATGTGAAGGGTAATTTGGTAAATTTGCAAATTAAGGGGTAAATGTGCATTGTTAGAAAAGTAGTGGGGATTGATTGAATATTTTAAATTGACTTCATGCCAAATATGAGAATTGAGGTAAAATAAGGGAGTAAAGTGTAATTTTTTTTAGCTTGACAAGTGGCCCAATGAGAAGTGGGCATGTATTTATTTTGGAAAGAGGGAGAGAAGCAAGAATAAAGAGAGGAAAAATATGCTCTCTTGTAAGTGTTTTCTGGCCATCTTTTTGGGCAAGAAATTCTGGCCATTTTCTCTTTTTCTTATCACTTTTAGTAACAAATTTCAGCTAATAAGGAGTTTGTAAATTCTTATTTAAGTAAAGAGAATCCAACAAGGTTAAGAGATGAAGAAGAAGCTTAAAAGAAGGATTGGAGCTTGCTAATAAGGTATGAAAGTTTATATTCTTGTTTTGTGTGTATATATTTGAACCAAGTTGCTACATGTATTGTAGATGATCTATAATTGATGTTTGAGAGAAGGAATGATTTTATAGTGTATAGAAAAGATGGTTTATGCCTTAGAAATTGACACAATAAAAATCTATTTAAAGTTCACCTGAACCAATTTTAGTGTAAAGGTATAACTCCCTCTATATATGTCTAAATTGAGTGATTCCAATTGGATATAAAAGATAAGAGGTATATCTACAACTGTTTAGAAGACCCCCAAAACCCGACTCTACCTTTAAGGTGTTTGAAATTTAGCTTGAAGTTGACAGACCCTATTGTTTGTCATTTGGAATAGTCTATAATGATTTAGTGATATCTTGAGATTTAGATATCAAAATTGAGTAATTTTTAATATTTTAGAAACTAGAGACATAGTGGAACAACTTTGTAGAAGACCAATTTCCCTAAAAACCTCATTTTTAGGTCAAAAAAGAGATGCAAGTTGAAACTGGAAATCTATCTCTAGACATAATTGACCTCACAATCAACAGGAAAAACCTAATAACCGTGACATAGCCCAAGTTTCAGTCCAAAATCGAAAAGAAACATATGTCACGATCGGCAGGTAAAACCTAACGACCATAACCCCTTCCCATAACATAGGTTAGGGTCAACACTCTTTTGGCACTGACCGTGAGATTGTCTCACTTAGTCCAAAATCGAAATATATATTAGGTCATGGTTAACAGGTATATGCTAATGAATGTGACCCTTCTCTGTTTATTTTAACCTTGATTTTTAGATCCTAAATGGTTACCAAAGTATACCTAAACACTTTTAGAGCGTTTTAAGTGTCAAAACAAGAGTAATAAGTGATATAAAGTGAGTTTAAAGCATAATGAATTTGTGAAGTAAAGTTAAATACTAAGGTTTAATGTATAAGAATTTATACAGCTAATGAATATGAATGAACATGACTATGTATGACATGATATAGTGAAATGATTGCATGAGCTATTGAGTGTATTGATGTCATATTTTTAAAAGTATACATTAAAATGTACAAGTAATGAATGAAAGTGAACATTGTACATGATATGTATGGTATTACATGATAATTATGTTAAAGTGTGATTTCTATATATTTGAAGTGTAAGTGAGAGGACATTATATAGTGATATTATTGCATGATCTTATTAAATGTGTAAAATCTATGATTCTCAATGTAACAAGTGTGATATACTTAAGTGATTAGTGACTATTGATCCTAAATTTCACATAGTAGTGGATAGATAGGCATGCCTATAAAGAGGATAGTAATTACAGCTGCCTAATGTTTCGATACCTAAGGGTGTCACTTGATTTGAGACTATCATGTCTCGCCTGTTTGATACTATTTATCAATGTCGCCTGATTCGAGACTATTATATCTTGCCCGTTCGATACTGCTTATCAGTGTCGCATGTTTGTACTCGTATCCATCATTTATGGGAATTCAAGCAATAGAAGTGATATGATTAATGAATAATGATAAGTGACCAATAGTTCAAGTGGTACAGTGCCTCATGATAGTATTAGTGCTTTTTATTGAATAATGAAGTGTAATTGAAAAACTGTATCGAATTGTTATTGAGTGCATAATTGAAAATTATAATAGTGTTGTTAGTTACATGTACTTGAATAAGAATGACATGATATTATGTTATATATATTGGCTATTATGTTATCTATATGTGAGACTTCAAAAGGAAATTAATTGCATTATTTGCTCCCCACTGAGCCATCACTTAGCACGGGTGTTCTTCCCTTGTAGGTATTCAGGTGTAAAGAAATAGTGCTATTCTCAAGTCAACATCAGCAAGCCACTGGAAGGGTAGCAAGTGAAGGATAATTTTCTTTTAATGCATTATTTTTTTTGTAAATGTATTATGTAGAAGATTTGAAATATATGTAATGAACTAAGTTATAATTATACTTTAAGTGGATTATATGTCATATGTATAAATGTATTTTTGTATAAGCAATTTAATAGAATAATAAGTAAATAAAAAAAGTAATAAGAGCGGGCATTACATTGTGGTATCAGAGCAAAGGTTTAGGTGGTTTTGGGTAATAAGGTATTAGAGAATAGATTAGAGCTATGTGTCTATGTAGTGTTATGGCTTTAAAGTAGATGTTATCTTGTCTAGAGTAAAGATGGAATTTGATCCTAGTGCAAGCATAGCTAGTCGCAAGTGTAAATCCAGTGCTAGTGTAAGGACTAATGTAGATGTCTATGTTTTCGATAGATAATAGAGTATGAAAGCCCCAATGTGAAATTGATATAAAAGTTGATTCAAATTGGGCTTGATGTTCTGTGTACCTGTCAATAACTCTTTAATAGTGTGGACAATTGATTATACATGTTATAGCATGGGATAGGTAAACATTTATGATACATGAAAGCATACATTTGCATCCTATCATTCTTTCACCATGATAGTTGTGAATTATATAATGTTTTTAGTATCATTTTAGGTGTTTTATTAAGTTTATTTAGCTTTATTTGGTTGAATTTAGTTTAAATGATTAAATTTATGTTTTAAGAGCTAATTGTAAGTTTTGATATTTTTCAGAATTAAATTGAAGGAAAAAGGACTTAATTGCAAAATATGAAAAGTTTGGGGTCAAATCTGTAAATTTGAAAAAATAAAGCTAGAAAATATTGCATGCAGTCCAGAGATGTGTTACACAGCCGTGCATGAAGTTTTAAAGCAGCCGCACGTGAAGAAAAGTAGGAAAACGAGCTAAAGTGGAAAAATCAAGATTGAGTGGAGAGAAGCCTTGTGTGGCCGTGCACTTAACGAAGGATTTTGTTGCATGGCCGTGTACCCCATCATTTGTCTATGCACGGCTATACAAGGAAAGGGAAAAAAGGTTGTGTGGCCGTGCAAGCCATAGTGAGGAAAATGCATGGTAGTGCATCAATTTGAACTATAAAATGCTTGGCTGTGCAACAGAGTTTGACGCTTTGACGAAACTTCCAATTTAAGCAGAAGTCTTTACCTATCCTAATTCAGGAAGCTTAAAAGGTTACTATGTCTTGTTTTTGGCTATAAATACTCAACAAAAGCATCAGATCAAGATGAAAAAAAAGTAGGAGAATCAGTAGCAACAACTTCTTTACTTAGTTAAATTTGTTTTACGTTTTTTAGTTTTTTTTATAGTTGTGAGGAACAAAACTCCGGAACTGGAGAGTTTACTTGGTTTTTCTATACAAGTTAATTAAGGGAGCTTCTGTAACTCTTTATTTTTTATTCTTCTCATTAGTTTTAGCTTTGATTTTTACTATGATTATTGAGTAGTTTCTTTACTTTTGCTAAAGATTCCTTAAAGCTTTAATTTGTATTGTGATGACTTGATTGAGCTTTAATTTCAATATTAGTTTATTATTTTTTGGTTTTAAATATATTCTTATCTTTGATTGGGTTGAGACTAATTGTTAGTTTATTGATTTAATAATTAAAAATTGGTTTAGGCACTATCATTGATTTACATGTTCTTAGGTTAATTTTCATTATCTATGCATGATTATTTTCTGATTTTGAGATGGTTATGCATTGATAATATTGGTTAGGACTAAGAGAGAATCAACTAAGAATAAATTGGAGTTGAAGTTTTCGTAAAAGACTTCTATGAATGTTTAGGAATATAAACTAGATTTTTATGCTAAGTGTTAAATTGTTCTTAAATGAGAATTTGTTGCTTAAGAAATATATTCTTAATTCAAGATATCGGGCTTTATTTTATCTAATTTTTCCATAATCACTAGTATTTTTATTGAATTTAAGTCATTACAATATGAGTTAAGGTGGATAGTCCTTTAGTGAAAGTTGTTTTAATCTTGATATTTTCTTTATCTGTTTACTTGGTTTCATTTAAAAGATAATTTAAATTACATGAGTTGTTTTAATTAAGTGTTTATTTTTCTGTTTTTAGTTTTCATTAAGTTTTTAAAAATCATAACCTCTGGGATTTTTCTCCTTTCTTTTACACACAAAACTTCATTTTAAAAATTCAACATTCTTTCATATAAACACAGATTTCCCTTGGGTTCAATATTTCAGGGTCATAATTATATTTTCCTATATTACTAGTCGATCTAGTACACTTGCTAGACACCGATCAAGTTTTTGGCACTGTTGTCTGGGAAATCATTGGCTTTTGTTTATTTATCTTGATTTTTAAAGTGGATTTTTCTATGTTTTTCTTTTTTTCTTTATCTATATTCTGAATTTATTGTTTTAATTTTTTCAGGTATGATTGGTTTATGGTGAGAGACAATCTAATTCTACCTATAGACCCTAAAATTGAACGGATATTTCATAGGATAAGAAGGCTATGAGGCAACATGAATGATCCAGAAATAGAATCATCTATGAATGATCCACCACCTCCTAGGATTGAAGAGCAAAACATACCTCAGCAAGACCCAGGGAATGGGTTTAGACTTAGGACCATTAGGGACCATGCTATTCCTAGGTGGAATGAAGAACATAGAACTATTAGGATTCCTCACCATCAGCCATTTGAGATTAAACCTACTACCACTAAGATGGTGCAAAGAAACTAGTTTTCAGGCTCAAATATAGATGATCTCGCACAACACTTAAATATATTCTTAGAAGTTAGCGATACTATGCAAATTTCAAATGTATCAACTGATGCTATTAGGCTTAAACTTTTTTCGTTTACACTCATATGAAAAGTCTAAAGATTGGTTACAAATGCTACTCAATCAGTCAATTCATTTTGGCAACAAATGCAAGAAAAATTCTTGTGCAAAATTTTTCCACCTACTAAGACAATCCTCATTAGGAAACAAATCAATAACTTTCAACAGTTCTATAAGAAGCCATTCCATGAAGCTTGAAAAAGATTTAGGAGACTTTTAAAAAGCTGTCCGCATCATGAATTCCCTGTTTATCAACTAATGCATATTTTCTATGCAGGAGCTAATCAAGTAACGAGGTCTTTATTAGATGCAGCATCCAATGGTAGTTTCATGAACCAAGTTCCTGAAGAGGAATTCTTGCTTCTTGATGAGATGGCTACCAATGATGCTTAATAGGCGAACTCTAGAGCAATGCAAAAGAAATATAAAGTACATAATATAAATGAAATAGCTATGCTAAAGCTTAAATGAAATTAATGAGGAAAGAACATTTAAAAGAAATAAATGAGCTTAAAATTAAAAATGTATCTATGTTGTCTAATGAATGTAATGATTATGCAGGAACTCAAAGAGCATCCGGGATGAAGAATGGTGAAGGATTGGTAGAGGAAGTGAATGCCTTGAACCCCTATAGTAATACCTATAACCCAGGATGGAGCAATTATCCTAAATTTTCATGAAAAGAAGGGAATCAAGCATCCACCTCTAACCCTTAACCTAAAGCACCATTTAATCAGAACCAAGCCTCCCACAATTATAACCATTCTCATTACCAAAATCAATCTCAACCACACTATCTATCTACATATCATCAACCACCGGGATTTCAAAAACCTCAATCCCACTACAAAAAAACTGTCAATTAGTGACGACATTATTTTCGTCGCAAATTTTACGACAGATTCACGACTGTTTTACAATTTTGTCATGGGGAGGATATTTCTATTTTTTACGACGAAATAGCAACAAATTGAATAAACAATTGCTAATTATTGGCGGGAAGTATACTTGCCATATTTTGCAACTTCGTTGCTAAATTTTATAATTTTTTATTCATGAAATTAGTTCCAAAAAATTTAGCGACGAATATTTTAGTTGCTAATTTTGGAGGGAAAATATAGCACATTTTTTGCGATGGTTTAGCGACGGAATTTGATTTGTCGCTAATAGTAATTTGTTATAGTAATATAATTAGCGACTGAAGTATTTAGTCGGTAATCCGTCGCAAAAAATTAAAAAATAATTTTTTTAATCACTCACATGATTTATGTATAGTTTCAAGTAATTTTAATATAGACCATATGAAATAAATATTTTATTTTGTAAAAAAATATTATAAATTATTTTATAAGCTGATAATAATTTTTTTATCAATTATACCAAAATTTAAAGTTATTTATTTAGAAAATTTATATTTTTAATAATAATAATAAACTAATTGTTATGATTATTATATATTTACGTGTTCAAGATTAAAAAAATAAATATTTATAAAATAGTAATATAAAATTTATTATTTCATTTAAAATAATAATAAAAAAATTTGTAATTAATTTTTATTTTATAAAATTTAAATCATATATTAAATTATTAGGAATTCTATTGATTTTTTTATCAATTATCCCAAATATAAACTTATTTATTTAAAAAAAATTACATATTTAATAATAATAATAATAATAATAATAATAAAGTAATTGTTATAATTATTATACAGTCATATTATGAAAAAATAATAAATATAAGTATTTATATAATAATATAAAGTTATTATTTCATTTAAAATGATTATGAAAAATTTATAATTTATTTTTATTTTGTTAAAATTTGAACCAAATTTTAAAATATTAAAAAATTTTAGTTATATATATTTACAAAATTATCCTTGAATACAAAGATAAAATGATGAAATTTGGTAGGGGCATTTTAGTAATTTTAAAAATTTTGCCATACATATAAAAATAATATTTTCTCTCCCCTCACATCTCTTCACCATTTTAATTTAATGTGTATATGATTTTAAGCTTAATTTATTATTTAATTAAATAAGAATTAATTAATTAAATTAACTTCAGTTTTTAATAATTAAAATGTCTAGTTCCATAATTAAATTTTTTATTCAAACTTAATTGTAATGTCCTAAAAATTTGAAATCGTGCAAGAATACTTTTAATACGGGTATACAGTATTTTGATACTGGTTCTAGGATTGATTTGTTTGCATAATTTCAAAATTTTAAAGTCATAATTT
The DNA here is from genome assembly GCA_037975025.1 of Excoecaria agallocha. Classification (NCBI taxonomy): domain Eukaryota; kingdom Viridiplantae; phylum Streptophyta; class Magnoliopsida; order Malpighiales; family Euphorbiaceae; genus Excoecaria; species Excoecaria agallocha. The sequence continues at coordinate 24,738,680 of CM075811.1, read as the reverse complement.
AAATTTAAAGCAAAAATTTAAGAACTAATGACAAAGGATTTAAAACAAATAAATGTATAATAATTATTAAAATAATAATAAGATTTAAGTTTCTTATTGGATAATAATAATAATAATAATAATAATAATAATAATAATAATAATAATAATTTAAGAAGACGTTTAGATTTTAGAAGCTTGGAGCGAGATATTTATTGGATATAAAAAAAAGAATATGAAAAGAGATGAAAATTTTAGGACCAAGAGAATTTATGTGGCCACAAAATTTTATAAAAGAAAGTAACCTTTAAAAAAAAGAAAAGAAAAGAACCAAAAAGAGACCTAAATAGAGAGAGCGTGGAGCAAGAACATGAGGAAAAGAAGAGGGCGCCGCTCTCCCCATCACCGGTCACTGGCGTAGCTCATCGGCGGTTTCTCTCGCCGTTCTTTCTCACCACCGATTGCCTCGCGTTATCGTTCCACCCCCAGCATCGGTCACTAAGTATATAAAACTCTACTCGACTCAAATAATCATAATAACTCTATGTGAATATCTAATTCAGATCAAATTATTCGATTTATTTGGATATAGTCGGATTTTACACATCCCTAAAGGCATTGATAGACAATAGAGTTTAATCCAAGACTTAAACTCACACAAGTCAAAATGAATAAATTTTCTAATTTATTCAAATTTTTTAAAATCATACGAATCAATTTATATTTAAATTTTTACATGTTGTATTTGAATATAAATTGGATTAAATTTTGACAAATTTTATATCATATCATATAAAAATATTTAATTTTTAATTTATAACTACATAAGTATTTAAAAAAATCAGAAAAAACAGTTTTAATTTGAACAGTTAAAAATCAAACTTTTTTTTAAATCCCCTCCCCTCAATCCTGTTGACAAAAATTAAATTATAAAAGAAGAAAAAAAACTTATTTATTTTGACTAGATGATTAGGGAATTTTAATTTTTGAAATTATCTAACTTAACAAATTATCTAATTAGGGAATTTATTTTGACTAGATTATAGGTATGAAAATTTATTTTGGTTGGAGTACTAGAGATTTATAATTTTTGACACCATTCATATATATATATATATATATATATATAAACTTATTAAAAATTTTAATTATATATATTTACCAAATTATTCTCAAATATAAAGGTAAAATGATGAAAATTAAGAGGGATATTATAATATTTTCAAAATGTTAACCCTAGGTATAAAAGCTACTTTTTTCTCTCCCCTCTCATATTACTTTCTCTGCCCTCACTCGTGAACCACAAGCCTTAAAAGAGACCTAAAAGGAATAGCCATAAAGTCACCGCCAATCTCTACATCTTTGCTTTCCCGCCGAAGGAGGAGAAGCATGCTCTGGTTTTTCCTTACTTGTTGATGTGGCAGATCGTGTTTCACATCGAAGATCTGGTCGAAGGTATAGATCTCTCACTGGTTGTGGTGGTGCTTGATGTTATGGAGAAGGATGTCACTAGAACCACCAGATCCATTTACTATAATCAGTGTCGAGTCATCGGTGAGTTGATTCTATCACAGTCACAACTCTTTTTTCTTTTAATAAATGAGTGAAAATGGCAAAATTGTTCAGTGGAAATGGCAGTGAAAATGGCCTGGTGCTTGAAGATTCAGAAATTGCGGTGATTCAGAGGCTTTCGATGATGAAAGTAAGCTATTGAGGATCATGTTTTTAGGTAATTGAGGGCTTGATTTCTTTTTTAGATTTTCGAGATTGTTTATTGTCTCTATCTATGACTTGTAACATGGAGTATGTGTTGATTCACCTTGCTTTTCTATTGTGGATATGAATCTATATGCTTTGATGTTTTTTGGCTATGGTTTTGGATTAGGAATGGATGTATTCTTTTCTTTATCGTTGGTTGGTTACCCTTGTTGGGTCAGGTATGTCATTTATTTTGGTCTTTCAAATCATTGACTTGCTAAGGTGCTGCTTCCAGTGTGTTCGATATAACTTCTGTAAGAAGATTCTAATGAAGGAGTTATGTTAAACCTGTGACTTTTGCTTTCCTTTTTTTCCCTTTCCAAGCAGATATTTTGGTTTATGGTTTTGAGTCATTCCATGTATGGTAGAGGTTATCAGAGCTATTTGCTTGGGTGATTTTAGTGTTATTATGCTCTTATTCTGCTAAGCTTGTTGTTGGTTCTATTGGTGTTTCACTACGATTTTTTTGTTTCTTTGATCTGCAGTTTCTATTGTGAACTTCAAGTTTATAGTTATGTGTTTCATAGGGTTCTGTTGGTTTTATTTGCTTGATTTACTTTGGTAGCTGTGCTTTTATCATTTTATGTTAGTGTCGCTTCTTCTACTCACCCATTTTCTTTGGTGGCTGTGCTTTTATCATTTGCATGAAGAAATTTTTTGTAACTATTTGGTACAAAATGGGTTAATGAAATTATGGCAGGAATCAAGAAAGCAATAAATAGCAACATCTTCATAAGTATTTCAGAAAATCATTCCATTAAATGTGATTATTTTTTAATTGATCAATGATTAACTATAATAAAAAAGTAATATTTATTAATTGTTTTGCAGTGTAGCTGAAGGCAATCTGGATCCATTTACCCAAACACCATTCAAGGTATCTCCTTTGTGTACTTTATTATTTGTTTATATTTATTCTTCCCTCAAGATCTCTTTTTAGGTCTGATAAGTATAGTTTAATTCTCTCTGAATTTATCAAATATATGCTCCAATTATCATTTTACTTTCTAGAACTCAATAAAATCAAAATGATATTTGCATGAAAAGGCATGCCTAAGAAAAACTGCCATTGATGATTTTGAAGCTTTTCTAGCTGCTGTAAACTATAAGGAAGGCTAAACAGGGAAAATTATGCATGAGATATCACTCTAGAGAGGAAAAGAAAAATATAGATGGTTCAGCAAAATCTAAATTTAGAGTATTGCTAGTGTTATATCTTTAGATAAATAGTTGCATTCCTGCTGCTGCTTAGGGACCCAACAAAAGTGCAAGATATTCTGCCTTGCATAAGTATTTTTCAAGGACTTTATAATTGTAACTGCACAAGCATTACCTGTGAAAATATAATTCACTTTTATAGCAGGTTGACATTCAAGGACTTGATGTCCACTTATTTTGCACGTGATTTGTTTTCCTATTCTTTACCTATAATGCTTTTATGTAATTAAGTATTCTTGTAATAACAAACACTTTCCACCTGCTGTGGGTACAATGGTGGCTATTTACTTCTTTTATCGGTCCACCTCTCCTCATCTGCCATGTGTTAATGTGAAATAAAGCATTTCTTTTGTTCTTTTTGATTTGAAAATTGAAGATATAATCTATAATTGGGCCAAGTTATGAGATGCTTATCTAGTGTCATCTACATTTTGTTAGTTAACTGTTCAGTCTGTGATATTAACCTATCATGTATTCTTTGTTTGCATCATGTATTATTGAAAATGACTAGTTTTGTTTTGGGTGTTTTTTTTGTTAAATAAAAGCTATGTATTTTTATCACATTTGATTGCTCATCAATTTTGTCATATGCTAATGTTTGCTATTGTCTTTCAACATAGAAAATATGGACTTGAGGATGATACAATTGACTTTATTGGTCATGCATTGGCACTCCACTGTGATGATAGCTAATTGGATCGGCCAGCTTTGGATTTTGTGAAGAGAATAAAGGTGCATTTATAAACTGGCAAATTATTCTTGTACATGTCAAAAATTCACACATTTAATCTGTTCTCTATAGATATTCATAAAACAAATTGAAATACATTTTTTGTTTTAGCAAATATCCAGAAACAAGTAAATGACCTAAATTACTTGTTAAGTCTTGATATTAATTACATCCTGTTGAATTTGATTTTTCTTGGGTTAGGTTAGATATTTAACAATAAAGATAGGATGATAAATACATTAAATTGGTTTGGGGACATCTTTAACCCCTTTCTTTGTAGAATGGATGAAAGATTTGATGTTTGACTTTTTGAGTGAGCTATACCAGAAAGATAATTATTTTTTCACAATAAATACATTTATTTGTCACTAGTATCCTTCAGGACAATCTGGTTCATTTCTTAAGCATTTTGACAACACATTGAATTTGTGAGATACTTTGAATAAGTGACAAACTCAATTGGTTACATTCTGTCTAATTCTTTTCGATTGTCTAGTCTAGGGAATTTGAAGAATGTACTGATAAAAAAATCTTTCAACCTTTCTCGTCTAGTGAAAATGGAAAATCCATTAAGGCTGTTATAAAATTTTATCCAAAAGTTTTTGATGGACTGCATCTTCTCTATAATTTTCTTGAATTATGCATAGAGAAATTCATTTTTGTACCCTTCAACTGCTTAATTTTTTCCATACGGACAACTATGCATAAATATAACCTCTATTTTGCTTACTTAGATGCTGAACAAGCCTGAATGTAAGGTACATACTGCATTATATGTTTCTTGAAAGCTGCACCATTTCTGATGAACATAATCATTGTTATTGCTATTATTCTTTCTAAGGCTTTTGAATATGTCAAGCACTGGTGCTTGCCTAATTTCAAGCTGAACAAATTTGCCTCAAGGCTCACCCCTTAAATAGTGAAGCGATTCTAAAATTTGAGTAGTTATTATGTCTCAGTGGGAATGATATTTTCTTTGCAAGAGTATGAGTTAAATGTTGATTATCCTGGCGTACGAATCATGAAACTTACATCGTTTTGTCATTTTCTGAAAGTTATTTGGCAATAGTCCAACTTATCTTATTTTGAGCTTCCACATGGTGTGATAGATATTTGATGGGGACTTTTTTTCAATGTTCTGCTAATGCTATGCATGAAATTACTTGCATAATTGTCTTATTCTAGTAATAAGTAGAGTTTGATGAAATTACTTGCATCATTGTCTTATTCTGGTAATAGGTAAAGTTCTATTATATCTATTGAAATATTATTCATGATTTTTTATAGATTATAGTTGTTTTGTCAATTGCTACTGTAGATTCTCCTATGGATTGTGAATTTGAGGGAAAACAAGCTTATCTATCCAACAAAGGAAAGTCTGAAAATTGATTGAAAGTGAAGATGAGAAGCAGGAGAAGGAACAATTGTTGATGTTATTTAGGAGGATATTATTAGTATTTTGTTGTATTATTTTAAGAGAGATTGTTTGATGACATTATGTATGATTTCAATTACTTTTATCAAACATTATGTACGATTTCAATTATTTTTATATATGTGTTTTGAAATATATTATGTTTTGGAATAAATATATAAATATATATGTGTATGTATGTGTGATCATTATTATGTATAGGATGAAAATTAATAAATACTGTCACAAAAAAATTAAATTTTGCTATAATTTAGCGACGGATTCGCAACAACAAATTGTCGCTAATATGTAAAAATAAGAATTTCACAAATAATTAGCAACAAATTTAGCGACTTTGTCCTAACATTTAGTGATGGGAGTTATTAGTGCAACCTGTCGTTATTGATACAATAATAATTAGCGACAAAAAATTTAGTCGCTAAATATTATTATTATTATAATACAGGCGGCTAATTATGAATATAAATTAGCGACGGAAAAAAATTAGCGATGAAATTTTTTGTCGCTTAATTAACGACCGATTTGGAATTTCGTCGCTAATATATTCGCGACTGGCCTTTTAGTGACTGTTCATCGTGGCGTCGCTAATTTATTTTAGCGCCAAATTTTGCAAATTAGTGACGAAATTATCTGTCGCTAATTGGCAGTTTTTTTGTAGTGTCCCCACCTCTTCAAGAAAATAAATCAAGTATGGAGGAAATGATTACAAATTTTATGACTTCTCAAAATTCAATTTTTGCTACTCAAGATGCGAGGTGAAAATCTCAAGATATTTGGATAAGAAACCAATAAGCATCCATTTGGAACCTAGAAAACCAAATGGGGCAACTTGCTAACTCACTCTCAAATCAGGCTCAAGGAACTTTTCCATCTAATGTCGATCGCAATCTTGAGGAGGAAGCAAAAACAATCACTTTGAGAAATAGGAAAGAGGTATAAGAAGCCGACATTGGTAAGAATTCTCCAAAAGTGGTGGAATCAACAATGGAGGTAAGTGTTCCTAACTCTAAAAATTTAGATGATGTATCTTCGATTGTTGAGAAGGGTAAAGGTAAAAAAACTCATTTCTACTGTTCTTGATGAATCTCAGTTACCTTTTCCATCTTTAGCTAGGAAAGAAAAGAACAATGAACAATTATCCAGATTTTTAGACATGTTCAAAAAGTTGCATGTAAATTTACCATTTGTTGAAGCTCTATTATACATGCCTAAATATCCTAAATTTATGAAAGATTTACATTCTAATAAAAAGAAGCTAAAGGATATAGGTACAGTTTAATTATTTGAAAATTGTAGTGCTATTTTAATGAATAAAATTCCTAAAAAATTAGAGGACCCTGGTAGTTTTACATTACCTTATGAATTAGGAGAGAATTTTGTTGGACATGCTTTATGTAACTTGGGTGCTAGTACTAATTTAATGCCTTATTTAATTTGTAGGAAATTGAACTTAGGTGATCTTAAGGAGACCCAAATGACACTGCAATTAGCAAATAGATCCGTAAAGAAGCCAAAGGGTATTATTGAAGATTTATTGGTAAAAGTAGAAAATTTTATATTTTCAGTTGATTTTATGGTAATGGATATGGAGGAGGATCGAAAAGTGCCATTAATAGTAGGATGACCATTCTTAAATACAGCAAAAGCTTTAATAGATGTACATGGATAAATGGTTACTTTAAGGTTTAATGAGGAGAAAATAGTTTTTAAAGTTAATAAAATGATAAAACACCCTTCTTATAACTTTGAATAATCCATTTATTTTGTAGATAGTATTTAAGAATGTGTAGAGGAAAAGTAGGAAAAAATTATGTTAAATGATGAGCTATAAGATTGTTTGATTCATTTAAGGAACAAGGAGGACATGGAAAAGCAAAAAGAACACCTAATACAAGAACTATAAAGAGAGCATAGTGAAGGAATGAAGAAGGATAAACAGTCTCCTCCTAAGGGAGAAAATCACTCTAAACTCAAAACTCTTCCTTCACATTTAAAATATGTATTTTTAGAGAAAAATGCAAAACCTATAATTATTTCTTTATTTTTGTCAGGTTTAAAAGAAGAAATGCTAGTAGAGATCCTAAAGAAACATAAAGGAGCAATAGGATGGGAGACTTCAGACTTGAAGGAAATTAGCCCCAGTTATTGTACACACTAAAAATCGATGGAGAAGGATTTCAAGCCAGTCGTGCAACCTCAAAGAAGACTTAACCCAGCTATGCAAGAAGTGCTGAAAAAGGAGATATTGAAACTACTCGATGCAGTTATTATCTATCCCATTTCTGATAGTAATTAGGTAAGTTCTGTGCAATGTGTGCCTAAAAAGGGAGGTATGACTGTGGTGACTAATGAAAATAACAAATTAATCCCAACACGAATTGTAACGAATGGAGAGTGTATATTGATTATAGGAGGTTAAATAGTGCCACTACAAAAGACCATTTTCCTTTGCCTTTTATTGATCAAATACTAAAAAGATTAGCTGGCAATAGGTTTTACTATTTTTTAGATGGTTATTCAGGGTATATGCAAATTCCTATAGCCCTAGAAGACCAAGAAAAGATTACATTTAAATGTCTTTATGGCATATTTGCCTATAGGAGAATACCTTTCAGTCTTTGTAATGCCCCAACTACTTTTCAAAGATGCATTATGGCCATATTTCATGATTTTATTGAACAATTCATGGAAATTTTTATGGATGATTTTACTTTATATGGTCATAATTTTGATTCATGTTTATCTAATCTAGCATTGGTTTTGAAAAGATGTGAGGAAATTAATTTGGTTCTTAATTGGGAGAAATGTCATTTTATGGTAAGGGAGAAAATTGTTTTAGGGCATAAAATTTTTGAAAATGGTATTGAGATTGACAAAGCAAAGGTAAAGGTAATTGTAAAATTGCCTCCTCATATGAATGTTAAAGGAATTAGAAGTTTTCTTGGTCATGTCGGGTTTTACCATCATTTTCTTAAGGATTTTTCTAAAATAGCTCAACCACTTTGCAATTTACTACTTAAAGATACTGCATTTAACTTTGATGATGAGTGTTTGCAGGCTTTTAACCAATTAAAGCATAAATCAATTACAACACCTGTCATAGCATCACCGGATTGGAACATGCCTTTTGAAATCATGTGTTATGCTAGTGACTTTGTAGTAGGAGCAATTTTGGGGCAAAGAAAGTAAAAAATTTTTCATACCATTTATTATGCCAGTCGCACACTCACAGGAGCACAAGTGAACTACACCACCACAGAAAAGGTGTTTTTGGCAATAATATTCAGTTTTGAAAAATTTAGGCCATATCTCCTTGGTTTTAAAGTGACAGTGTGGTTGAATCACGCAGCAGTTCAACATCTCTTTGCTAAAAAGGATTCCAAATCGAGGCTTATTAGATGGATTTTATTGCTTCAAGAATTTGACGTGGAAATAAAAGATAAAAAGGAAGCTGAAAATTTTGTAGCTGACCATATATCTAGAATGGATCATGCTCATCTAGAAAAAGGAGAAATTTCTAACTTATTTCGCGATGAAAATATTTATGCTTTATATACGTATGCAAATTCAGCTCCTTGGTATGCTAATATAGCTAATTTTCTTACAGAAGGATATCTTTCGAAAGATTTCACTTGGCAACAAAAGAAAAAGCTTCAAGTAGAGGCCAAGCATTATCTTTGAGATAATCAATACCTTATCAAAATTTATCTAGATTAAGTGCTTAGACAATGTGTTTCTAAAGAGGAACAAGCAGATATAATGCAATAATGCCATGGAGGAGAAGTTGGAGGTCATTATGGGCTTAATTGTACAGTTCAGAAAATACTTCAATTAGATTTTTTCTGGCCTACTCTATTTCATAATGTTAAGTCATTTATTGAGCTTTGCGATAGGTGCCAACGTGTAGGTAACATCTCTAAAAAAGATGAAATGCCTATAAATAATATGTTAGAAGTAGAAATTTTTGATGTATGGGGCATATACTTTATGGGAACATTTCCAAATTCATTTGGTTTCGAGTACATTTTAGTAGCTGTGGATTATATTAGTAAATGGATAAAATCAATAGCTACTAGAACTTGTGATGCTAGAGTAGTGCTAGAATTTATTAGAAAAAATATTTTTATTAGGTTTGGAGCACTAAGGGCCATTATAAGTGATGGAGGCAAGCACATTATCAATCATCAATTCTGACCCTTGCTTCGAAGATTTGGTGTCAACCATAAAATAACTACCCCATACCATCCTCAGGCAAATGGACAAATAGAGATCTCTAATAGGGAACTAAAAGCAATCTTAGAAAAGACTGTGAATAACTCTAGGAAAGATTGATCCCAAAGATTAGACGAGGCTCTTTGGGCCTATAAGACTGCATTTAAAATCTCTATCGAGATATCTCCTTATCAAATAGTCTTTGGAAAAGCATGTCATATTTCGATTAAATTAGAACATAAAGCATATTGGGCTATGAAATTCCTTAATTTTGATTTAAGCAGTGCAGGAGAAAAGAGGACATTGCAGCTCAATGAACTTAAAGAAATTCAACAATGGTCGTATGACAATGCAACAATCTACAAGGAGAAAATGAAGCATTGACATGATAAACAATTAAAGGACAAAGAATTTCTCTAGGAATGTTGGTCTTGTTATATAACACTCGATTATGCTTGTTTCCAGGAAAGCTGAAATCCAAATGGCTTGGGCCATATAAAGTTAAGCAACAAATTTGGAGTGGTAACCATAAAAAAATCCAAGGGATGGATATGAATACAAGGTGAATGGTAATCGGCTCAAACCATATAAAGTTCAACAATTTAAGGTTGCTGAGGCAACCATGGTGCTTCGGGACTATTAAAAGCAGTTTGATAGTCTAGCTGAGGATTCTTAAACTCAAAACTTCAAATCTGTTCCCTTTTTGACTTTTTAATTTCTAAGTGAGTTCATTTTTTTATTTTTGTGTTTTAGTTGGTTAAGTTTCGTTAGTTTCGATTCATGAATTAATTGCAGATTTGAATAAAAGTGTTTAAAGAAGTAAGGGTGTCAAATTTAGAAGTTAGACATAGGTATCAATTTTGATTGGCCTTTATATGCAAATTTGTGAATATATTATTCATGTTCTAAGGAGAAAAGTAAATTTTTATGGAAAAATAGAGTTTTAAAAGTCATATAAGTGCAAAGAAAACTTTGAAGTAAATTTAGGGGATTTTCGTATTACACAGGAAAAAAAAAATTTTTCGAGCTCAGAGGGCCTATGTGCTCTCACGCATTAGGACAGCTCCCATCGCGCACCCGCATGCTCTATCATGCCCCACTGCACTACCACGCGTGTCTGCCTTTTTCCCCTGTGCTTCCATGCACCACTTGCTCTTTCACCCTTATGCTGCTGTATAAACCTTTCTTTCCTTGCCTGCACTGGTACGCACATGAATCCTCTCCCTTGTACGGCCATGCATGCCTAGGTATGTTTGCTTGGGCGGTCGTGCATCAGCTCCCTGCACTATATATTTTTCCTCTTTCTTCTATTTTGCTTCTTCACTTCTTCTTTTGTTAATCCCCCACTCCAGCACGACTCAGGTACAAATTCATCACACCGTCGTGCACAAGCATTCCTCATCGCCACCTCTCCATTTTCCCACCACCTCTCTCTCTTCTTCATCTCTTTGTGCTTTCTTCTTTTTCTTTAGCCCCTCATTTTTTTCTTCTTCTTCACACACATTCCAATCTCTTGTTCACCATTTTTACACACTTGACTCCATTTTTGTGCTCAAAACTCCCTACACTCATTTTCAACTAAGTACTTTGCATTTGTTTCTTTAATTTGCACATTTAATTACAATTGAAGATTGTATTTGGCATAGGTTTGTACACATTTTAGGTGTTCTTCAACTTCACATTTATGCTTGAATTCTCATTCTTTTTCAAACATTGAATTTTGGCTATTAAATATGCATACTTGTGTTGCTTGATATCAATTTTGGTGGTCATATTCCTTGAAATTGGTCTCAAATTTGTATATCAAACATGTGCACATCACCTGTTACATAAAATGCCTAAGTGAGTTTACTCATTGCATTATGCTTTCTTATTTTTCACAATTGGCTTCTCTTTGACTTATGATCTCATTAATTACTTCTCCATTGTCAATAATGATTTTTAGTGCATATCTTAGTCTGACATTTTGTAACTAATTTTTATTATGGGTGATTTATTTCCTCGATTATTTTAGCACATTTTGAATTTATAATTGATAGTTAATGGGTCATTAATGGGCATATTATTTCTCGTATGTATCCACTAACATTTTTTTTCATGCCATCTTTTATATTACCATACACCATGAAATTAGTTGGACATTATCTTATATTCTCATCCATGTTTTTCTCCTAAGCTACTTTACACTTTCCTTATTTTCTTTATTTTTCAGTGGCACCGAAGAAGGCTAAGTTTGCCAAAGCTTCAAGTTCCTCTGGTGTATGCATCCCTTCTTATGTTGACATAGCATAGATAGCTCAGTTTTGATATTTGAGTGCCTACACCTATGTACAGTCAGCATATCTTAGTCAGTTCCTTCTCAATATTCCTGCTGGTAACTTATGGAACGAGCACAGAAGATCAAGGAATTATAGAAGATGCCATCTCCATTTATTGGATAGCTACGATTTTAGTTGAAGCAATTGCTCAATTTGCTTTATGCGATCCACTTGAGGGAGACATGTTGTGTATTGACAATGTTATACTGTGCCATTGTACAATAAGGGAGGAGTATTTAAGGGAGAATAACATTTGCCTTAATGAGCAACCAAATGAGCCAAATGCAGATAAAGTCGCTCTAGCAGAGAATCCACCCGCAGCTAATCCAGTTACACCCGAGATAGAGGCTCATCTTCACCAGTTGAGTAATCAGATGGATTTACAGCAGACTTGCCTGGATCGAATGCAAGGTAGGATTGAGACTATGCAGGATACTATTTTGGAAGTCAAGTAGACTTTAGAGACTTTTGTGCATGAGTTTTAGAGATGCTATTCGCCACCTCTGCCTCCATCTTCTTAGTTCATTCTTTATTTGTTATGGACAATAAATTTTTTGGAAGGGGGTAGAGCTTAGTAAGCTCAACTTTGTTCAGGAAGTAGACACATCTCACCCTCTTCATTTTAATTCATGAATCTATTTTGTTTTATGTTGATGTTTTTATTATTTTTTATGTTTAAGTTTGACATTATGTGTTTAGGATAATAATAGTTTTAGTTTATTTGCTTTGAAAGTTTGTAAGACTTGCTAGAAATAGAATATAGTTCAAAATTATCACTTAGTTTACACAAAAACTTAGTTTGTCCTATTTTTTCTTCAAAATTTTGAACATATTAAGCTTAAATTTTAGAATGTGCAAATTAGAATTTGTGCTTAGTTGTAGAACAAGTATGTTATTTGATAAATCTTTAGGTAGTTTAATTTTTAACTTGATGAATATCTGTTAGTTTCTATCTTTTTGAAGCACTTAAGACTAGTTTTTACTTAGAAAAACCAATGCAATGAAATAGTGAAGTAAGGAAATTTAGAACACTAGAACCTTCCTCATCACCCTTTGAAGTATATAAGCAACTGAAACAACTTAGAAAGTGATCTAGGCAACATTTTCTTGTTGAGCTTATAAACAGACTATTTTTCTATCCTTGTAAAATTTTTATCCTTTGTTAGCCAATTTAAGCCTAATGAGGTATGATTAAAGCGTGCCACTTATTTGTTCTTGTTATACTCATATGATTAACCATGTAGCCTAAAAAGCTTTTATCTTCCCTTTTGGAATTTGTCACTTTAGGATTGGATGGATTATTAGGAATTAAGAATTTTGATGGGTGTAGTAAGACATTTTTTTGTTTTATTGTCAAGAGCTATTGTTGAAGTCAAGAAAATAGTGAAATACTACCTTGTTGTTACCTATATCATTGTTATTGCAAGCATCAAAGCTAAGAAAAAGAAACGAAAAAAAAAGAAAAGGAAATATTGCAATAAAGCTAGCATATATGGCAAAAATCTTAAGTGTGGGGTATTTTACAAGGGAAATCAATGGTGACTTTTTATAAAAAAGGGTATAAGAGAATTTTAGAAGCTTGGAATTGTAAAAGGTTGGGAAAGGTTGACTAAGTCCTTTATTGCTTAAGTTAATGAGATGAAAAACTAGAATTTTTAGTCTATTTTATCTTAGAGTGGTTATTCTTGTTATTGATCTTTTATTCATTCTTTGATAACCAATACCTTAGCCCTATTACAACCTTTAAAAGACCTAAATGATTCTAAATTTTATGTTGAGTTGTTTAGCAGAGATGACCTTCGGGTTCCAGTGCTAAAGGAGATGCTTATGGTGTTTCTAAAGTTTCAAGTGCGAAACCATTTGTATGCATATGTGTACAGTCATTCTAAGCTTCACTATGTATGTGCATTGGTGTTTTGATTTGAAAAATGCTTAAAATATTTTGGTCTTACACACACAAAAGAAAACTAACTTATATTATCTTAAGTGAATTTATTCTAGTTAGAGATTTTATTAAGTGCTCTTGTTAATTGCTTAGTTTGGTTTTGAAATGTATGATTCTTTATTTGAGTTTGATTATTTTGATGAATGGTTTGTTCTAATTTTCTCGGGGGTGAGCAAAGTTTAAGTATGGGGTATTTGATAGTTGTGAATTATATAATATTTTTAGTATCATTTTAGGTGTTTTATTAAGTTTATTTAGCTTTAATTTTGTTGAATTTTAGTTTAAATGATTAAATTTTTGTTTTAAGAGCTAATTGTAAGTTTTGGTATTTTTCGAGAATAAATTGAAGGAAAAATGACTTAATTGCAAAATATGAAAAATTTTAGGTCAAATCTATAAATTTAGGAAAATGAAGCCAGAAAATCTTGCGTGCAGTCCAAAGATGTAAGTGCATAAAGTTGCATGAAGTTTTAAACAGCCGCACATGAAGAAAAGTAAGAAAATGAGCTAAAGTGGAAAAATCAAGATTGAGTGCAGAGAAACCTTGCGTGGCCGTGCACTTGAAGAAGGATTTTGTTGCGTGGATGGGCACCCCATCAAGTGTCTATGCACGGCTGTGCATAGAAAGGAAAAAAAAGCTGCATGGCCGTGCAAGCCATAGTGAGGAAAATGCACGGCAGTGCATCAATTTGAACTATAAAACCTTTGGCCGTGCAACAGAGTTTGACGCTTTGACGAAACTTCCAATTTAAGTAGAAGTATTTTCCTATCCTAATTTAGGAAGTTTAAAAGGTTACTATATCTTTTTTTTTTTGCAATAAATACTTAACAAAAACACCAGATCAAGATGAAAAAAAGTAGGAGAATAAGCATTAACAACTTCTTTACTTAGTTAAATTAGTTTTACATTCTTTAGTTTTTTTTATAGTTATGAGGAGCAAAACTCAGGAGTTGGAGAGTTTCCTTGGTTTTTCTGTACAAGTTAATTAAGGGAGCTTCTGCAACTCTTTATTTTTGATTATTCTCATTAGTTTAGCTTTGATTTTTATGATGAATATTGAGTAGTTTCTTTACTTTTGCTGAAGGTTCCTTGAAGCCTTAATTTGTATGGTGATGACTTAATTGTGCTTTAATTTCAATATTAGCTAATTATTTCTTGGTTTTAAACATATTCTTATCTTTGAATGGATTGAAACTAATTGTTAGTTTATTGGTTTAATAACTGAAAATTGGTTTAGGCACTATCATTGATTTGTATGTTCTTAGGTTAATTTTTATTATCTGTACATGATTATTTTTTGATTTTGAGATGGTTATGTATTGATAATATTGGTTAAGACTAAGAAAAGAGGAACTAAGAATAAATTGGAGTTGAAGTTTTTTTAAAAGACTTCAATGAATGTTTAGGAATATAAACTGAATTTTTATGCTAAGTGGTAAATTGTTCTTAAATGAGAATTTGATGCATAAGAAAGATATTCTTAATTCAAGATATCAGGCTTTATTTTATCTGGTTTTTTCATAATCACTAGTATTTCTATTGAATTTAAGTCATTACAATATGAATTAAGGTGGATAGTTCTTTAGTGAAAGTTGTTTTAATCTTGATATTTTCTTTATCTGTTTACTAGGTTTCATTTAAAAGATAGTTTAAATTATGTGAGTTGTTTAGTGTTTATTTTTTAGTTTTCAGTTTTCAATTTTCATTAGGTTTTCAAAAATCATCACCTCTGGGATTTTTCTCCTTTCTTTTACACACAAACTTTCGTTTTAAAAATTCAACATTCTTTCATATAAACACAGATTTCCCTTGGGTTCGATATTTCAGGGTCATAATTATATTTTCCTATATTACTAGCCGATCTAGTACACTTGCTAGACATCGGTCACACCGCATTGCATTAGCATCATTTGACAAGAAATGAAAAGCATCCAATTACATCAAGAGCCCTAACTGGATGGAAAACTGACAGGATATACATTGAGTGTAGTGATGATATGATAGTATAGATAAAGCAAGAAATAAGAAAAGTATGAAGTAATCTTACTGGATAGTATTCGACTGGGATAAAGACAGAGTTATAGGAATGCAAGTGATGAGATTTGGCAGGTGGCATAGGGAGAATTTCGAGGATGAAATTTCTTAAAGGGGAGAGAATTGTAATGTCCTAAGGGGATTCATTGGTAAATATTTGTAAATGTGATAGGGACGTAATCGAAATTAATATAAATTTTAAGTGTAATTTGGTAAATTTGTAAATTAAGGGGTAAATGTGTATTGTTAGAAAAGTAGTAGGAATTGATTGAATATTTTAAATTGATTTAATGCCAAATGTGAGAATTAAGGTAAAATAAGGGAGCAAAGTGTAAATTTTTTTAGCTTGATAAGTTGCCCAATGAGAAGTGGGCATGTATTTATTCTGGAAAGAGGGAGAACAAGCAAGAATAAAGAGAGGAAAAATCTGCTCTCTTGTAAGTGTTGTGTAGCCATCTTTTTGGCCCAAAAATTTCGGCCATTTTCTCTTCTTCTTACCACTTTTAGTATCAAATTTTAGCTAATAAAGAGTTTGTAAATTCTGGTTTAATTAAGGAGAATCCAGCAAGGGTTAAGAGAAGAAGAAGAAGAAGCTTAAAAGAAGGATTAGAGCTTGATAATAAGATATGGTAGTTTATGTTCTTGTTTTATATGTATATATTTGAACCAAGTTGCTATATGTATTTTAGATGATCTATAATGAATGTTCGAGTGAAGGAATGAATTTATAGTTCATAGAAAAGATAGTTTGTGCCTTAGAAATTGACATAGTAAAAGTTCGTTTAAGGTTCACCTAAACTAGTTTCAGTGTAAAGGACATAACTCCCTTCGTAGATATCTAAATTAAGTGTTTCTAATTGTATATGAAAGAAGAGAGGTATATTTAAAACTCTGTAGAAGATCCTAAAACCTGACTCTACCTCTAAAGTGTTCGAAATTTCGCTTGAAGTTGACAGACCCCTATTGTTTGTCATTTAGAATAGTCTATAATGATTTAGTGATATCTTGAGATTTAGATCTCATAATTGAGTGATTTTTAATATTTTAGAAACTATATGCATAGTGGAACAACTTTGTAGAAGAACACTTTCCTTGAAAATCTCATTTTCTAGGTCAAAAAGAGATGCAAGTTGAAACTAGAAATCTATCTTTGGATAGAATTAACCTCATGGTCAACAGGAAAAACCTAATGACCGTTACATAGCCCAAGTTTTAGTCCAGAAACCAAAAGAAACCTATGTCACAATTGGAAGGTAAAACCTAATGACCATGACCCCCTTCCATAACATAGGTCACTGTCAGCACTCTTTTGGTACTGACCGTGAGGTTTATACAGCTTAATATATAAGAATTTATACAGTGAGTGTGAAGCATAATGAATTTGTGTAGTAAAGTTAAATACTATGCTTTAATATATAAGAATTTATAAAGCTAATGAACATGAATATGTATGAAATGATATAGTGAAATGATTGCATGAGCTAATAAGTGTATTGATGTCATGTTTTAAAAGTATACATTAAAATGTACAAGTAATGAATGAGAGTGAACATGGTACATGATATGCATGGTATTACATGATAATCATTTTAAAGTGTGGTTTCTATATATTTGAAGTGTAAGTGAGAGTACATTGTACAGTGATCTTATTGGATGCTCTTATTGAATGTGTAAAATCTATGATTCTCAATGTAACAAGTGTGATATCCTTGAGTTATTAGTGACTATTGAGCCTGAATTTCACATAGTAGTGGATAGATAGGTATGCCTATAAAGGAAATAGTGATTGCAACTGCCTAGTGTTTCGATACCTAAGGGCGTCACCTAATTCGAAACTATCATCTCTTGCCTATTCGATACTGTTTATTAGTGTTGCTTGATTCAAGATTATTATGTCTCACTCGTTCGATATTGCTTGTCAGTATCACATGTGTGTACCCGTATCCATCATTTATGGGAATTCATGCAATGAAAGTGATCTGATTAATGAATAAATGACCAATAGTTCAAGTGTTACAATGCCTCATGATAGTGTTAGTGCTTTTCATTGAATAATGAAGTGTAATTGAAAAACTGTATCGAATTGTTATTGAGTGCATAATTGAAAATTATAATAGTGTTTTTTGTTGCATGTGCTTGAATAAGAAGGACATCATATTATGTTATATGCATTGGCTATTATGTTATCTATATGTGAGACTTCAAAAGGAAGTCAATTGCATTGTTTGCTCCCCACTAGTTCTTCCTGTGTATGTATTTAGGTGTAAAGAAATAGTGATATTCTGGAGTCAACATCTGTAGGCAGTAGCAAGGGTAGCAAGTGAAGACTAATTTTTTTAATGCATTATTTTTTTGTAAATGTATAATGTAAAAGATTTGAAATATATGTAATGAACTAAGTTATTATTATACTTTAAGTGTATTATATGTCACATGTATAAATGTATTTTTGTACAAGCAATTTAATAGAATAATAAGTAAATAAAAAATAATAATAAGAGCGGGCATTACAAAGACATTCCTTCTATTCCAAATTTCAACAAATAGTCCCAAAAAATAGACACCAAGGGACGTTATCAAGAGAGGACACAACAGAGCTATTAAGATTAAAAAGAACCCACTCCATCATTAGCAAGGTCAAAAAATTACCTCCTAAAGCAACAGACACAAGGTAAGACCAAACAACCATTGCAATATGACAATCTTTAAGGATATGGATAGCATTTTCAAAACTATAATGACACTTAGGATGACAATAATTATCCATTAAATGTCTTAAATTGCATTACTAGTTAGAGTGAGCTTATCCTGGATAACCTAGGTATGTTGGATAAATATTTTTTCTCGATTTATAAAAGGAGAAATTATATTATTTTGAACCTTACCCGTGCAAAGTTAGATTCCTTTATAATTGTCATTTTTATAATGTGCTAAATTAAATATAGAATGTGGTCGAGTTAGAAATACATAAAAAAAGCCCCAATCTATATTAGAAATACATAAAAAAACCCAACTAGATTGAAATCAATTTAGTCAAGTTACCTACATTCTGACTAGTAAAATACCACCTGGCTAGTTTGAATCCCAATCCAGCCGAGTGGATTGAGATTCTAGTTTTTCCTGTAGAAAATTTCTTGCATTGATCTACAATACTAAATACTCCTATAGGGCATAATCAAATCAACTATCCAATTAACTTAACCTTCTTTTAAGTATCAAGTTCCAAAGTCATATACTCATCTATCTAAATAATTCATTTCAAGGTGAATCCATACCCCACTTACTGCTCAACAATGGTAAAACTACCATTAAATATTTGTGCTAATCAAATCTTAACAATGTAACACCCTTATCATATAACATAGCTATATCACTTTATCTTGTATCATTAAACATGTTTTACTATGCTAATATGCCATTAACTATACTATACAAAGATCTTATAAGAAAACTTAAACCATAACATATGAACTTTAAGAATAATACTTTACTTACATATGAGTCTCTTTAAACATTACAAAATTTACATATACTAAACATTTATACTATAGAAAATTTCCAACACAATTTAATCTTTAAAACCAAAAGAAATCAAAATGATGACTATATACTTTCCAATCTTCTAAGAATTGTGTTGGCCATCCCGTTGCAGATATTATCCTTGAGAAAAAGTCTTATCTTGATAACCTACATGGATAAGAACCCGTGCTAAGCTATATAGCTTAGTGGGGAATATAAAACATGTAGATGACCTTTTTTAAACAGTCGTCAAATTAATGCATACACATAAAAGCATGTCTTTAAGCATATAAACTTGTCATTTAAAACAATAGCAATATGATCCTAACATTTTCAAATTTACTAATCAATTTCTGATTATTGTTATATCCAATGTCGATCATTTATTAACTATTCCAATTATTTAACAAATATATATGTACTCTTACCAATACTTATATAGCTCAACTATATATTTCTAGATTCTTATATTTTATCCTCGTCTAATTACTTAGACTTACAAATCACTCTTAAACACATATTAATATTAACTTAAATTTATAGAGATTCTCATTCGTAAATCATAGAACTTTAAGTTAATAAATTGAATCTCTATACATTGATAAATACTATTAATTTCCATGACTTATATATATGTGTATTATAATCCATGTATCAAGACATGTAATAATCACCCTTAATTAGTTATTATCCTTATTAAGCAATTTCATTCTCTTATTGAGTACAATTTTGATTTCCTAATGCATTGAGTTATTAATTTACTTCCATTTCAAGCATCAATCTTAACTATAAGGAAAATATATTAGCCAACCCAACTATTTTAAAGTCATCACAATGTATAAATACAACTACATATATCTTAAATTCCTAGGTATTGAAAACATTGTGAAATTACGTCAATGATTTCATTCATACAATAATAAAATTCCATGTTACTCTATGTCATGATTTCCATATACTATACATTGATGCATACTATGGTGATATATAAATAAAAGTTAAGTAAGAAGCATATGACCATGAAAAATATATATACAATAATGTAATTGTTGATAAAGCATTAGTGTTGTGCAAGTTTATATGTATAACTTATAAGTCTAGTATGTTTATATGATACTAAAATGGTGTATACATATAATTATGATTTAACCTCCTTTTACTGCATATTTTCATATGCAATAGGGATTTCATAAAAGAATAATATGAATATCAATTCAAGAATTGTCCTGCTTCTTTAATCTTTTAGTGTAATATGATTCTTTTCTTTTACTTTGAATTAGGCCTGTACTTTTCTAAAGAAGTGGATAACGGATGGTACATATGGTATCCAAAGATACGAATTGTATGGATACCCGAAGGTAACAACCATATAGATCTAAATAGGCCAAACTATACTATTGAGCGGTCGAACAAAGCCAAACGAGGTCGGCTAACAAGCCTAACGGGCCTGTTTATGATCCAAACGGGATCATCTCTATACTTTTGACCCAAATGGGATCGAAACTATATTATCACAGCTGTAAGGTACCTTTATAGGCATGCCTATTTATCCACATCCTAAGCATAATGCAGGCAGATAAATCTCTTTACTTTATCTTTCGTTATTGTACTTTATTGTGTTTAATCATATACATATATGTATATGTATACTCATGTATGACTATGTATAGGGTAATCATTCACATGTTCATGTATAAACTTTTTATAAGCATGTTATCATGTACATGTATGAGTATTTATATACTATACTTGTAATCGGTTCAAATGCATGTAACTCTTTCACATATGTACGGTGAGGATACTTAACATCATGCTATAGTGATTTTCTTTAATCCAATGATGTGTATGAACACGTCTATAACATATTTACCTTTGAAGTATACTATACCATTAGAACCGCTTAACGTCATGTTTGTATAATCATAAATGCACACACATATACTTTACCATTATTCTTATACACTGCTACACTGTTTCCATCATAACTATAATTATATGAAGACTTTACATATGTACATTATTATTTAGCAATTACAGCTTTATATACACATATGTATATGTGTGTGTGTGTGTGTGTACATGCCTATTTGCATACATGCAACTCACATGATTGTATAATACTCGTAAACATATGATTCTGTAACATTACACAGTCATATGATAATAATTAATAATGGCATATGAATTCGACAAAACTATACTATTTCATGCAATCAATCAAGGTTGTGTGTGTGTGTATATATATATATATACAAGTCATAAACACATGTTGTTTTTAGTTTCATAAATATCTTTACACTATAGAGCTGGCATCTTCTTCTAAATTTATAAAGCATCGTTCCTTATATAGTTCATGCTATATGAATGTCTAATCCTACATCATATAGGTATAAATACATACATCTACAATCTCATGTATTCATACCATTGCTCTATAAAAATATTGTACTATAATTATTTATAATTAGGGGTGAGCAAAAAATAAAAAATATGGCTAATCGTAAAATTAATCCGAAATCGAATCGATTTTTATGGTTAACTGATCCGATGGACTCAATTACGAATTTTAATTTTTACGTTTTTGGTTAATAATTACGGTTTAAATTTTTAAGTACTAGTTAACTATTAGTCCACGGTTAACCAGTGTGTGTGTGTGTTGTGTGTATATATTTATTATTTTTATATCTTTAGTTTTTTTCTATTTCTCTCCAAAATTTATATAAAATAATATTTTAAAATATATTTTTATTTTTTATACCATAATTTTTTATATTTTCCTCTAAAATTTATATAATACTTTAAACTAAATTTAGATTATATTATTTTCTTTAATTATATCGTAATATTTATATATAGTATCCAATTAACTTTTATATGTGTTGGTTTTAATCATATATTAGTGTTCATATTTTATTTAATAGTATTTAATTATATTTTTTTATATTTTAGAGTTTATGTTATAACATTTAATATTATCAAAAATTTTATTTGACTTACAATCAAGCATATTAATTTTCAACAAATATCAAATCTATTTATAATATTAGCTATTAATTTATAGAACATGAAATTTTGGCTAGTAAATTAAGTTTATTTTGTAATTTTTATATAAATTGGGTTGCACATTTAAAATTGAATTGAATTTTATCTATTTTTTTAATTTTATGTTATAAGTTTTAATGGTTAATTGAAAAATATTGGTTAACCAAACCAAAAAATTGAAATCGATAGACTGGTATACCGAATGTAATGGAGTGGTTATTGGTTAGTAATTTTAAAAAACTGATATTAATGGACCGGTTAATTTTTATGACCATGGACTGGTTAATGGTCCATGCACACCCCTATTTATAATCTTATGATAACATATTACGCAGGCACTCATGTAAACTTATACTTTCTCAATCAACAAATAAGGTCATATTGATATATATCTATTGTTAATTATATAACGTAATGCTATCATTCTTTCTCATATTAATAAATCATTGCATGCCATAATTTCCTTGTTAACATTTACCTTTTAACCATTTATCAATATCCAAATCATTTATCTCCCACATATTGTCATGCATTTCATATGTTTGATCTGATTTCATTAATTCACATTCATAGAGTTAATATTTTAGGTACCATTAGATATTACTTCTTAAAAGGGAAGAAAAAAAGGTGAATAATTTTCCTAGGTCAATTCGTGAGCACAACAGCATCGTGGATGTAACAAAGAAGGACTTACATAATAACAAAAGAAATATAAGAAAATAAGGGAGGAATGTCGAGCTCTATCGCGAGCATGATAGATTCAGATTCATTTCCTTACTTCATAAATTCAATAACACACCTTAAACAACTCATCTTGCATGCTATTAAAGACCATTTACACTTGCATTACAGTGAAGTGCCCTTAAAATCTTGATAAATTTTCTTACTTTTAAACTTTATTTAGTATCATTTCAACTAATTAATAGGTTTAAATCCAAGAGTTACTATTATATAGAATAACATTATTCCTGCTGTTAGCTACCTATTCCTCTACAATTCATGGATCTTTTTAACCTTAATAATCCTTTTACCCTTAAGTCATCTCGATAAAACAAATAAACTTTAAAATACCCACATGCAAGAGGTTTTAATAAACTAGTCACTAATTCTCTCAAACAATCATCTTTGATCTTCATCACACAAGACATATGCAAGGTCTAAAATTTAAATTTCATAACTATGAACCATATCACCATCCAAAGGCATCCATTACACATTATAATTAAATTTTAACTCAAGATAAACACATGTATAGTGAGTAAAATTCCCAAACCTGACATGCAACTCTAGATCTTACTTCAAAATCCCTTTCCTCTCACTTTTATCTTTTTATTTTCCCTTGCTAGCTCATCACCTTGATGCTAGCTCATCCTTCCTTAAGCTCTCTATACATGCTAATGATGGACTAGTAGAGATGTTTTTTTGGAATGAAGGGGTCGAATTTCTTTAAAAGAGAAGGGAGGGATTTATAGATTTTTAGAGAGAGATGTGAGAGAAGAATAAAAGTTATAGATTTTAGATTAGGAAAGAGAGAAGGGAAATAAGTTTTCTTTTTTAGTGTTGTCGACCAAACTACTATTTAAAGCCCCAAAATCTATAAATTCTCTCTCCTATGTGCAAAGCTCTGGAATCTTTAAGTGGAAGGAAAAGTTTCGTTTAGCTCTTTCATTTATTTGAATGTTAGAAATCTGTCCCCTTTCAATTTTTTTTGCTTATAAAATCAGCCCCACATATTCTATCTTTCAATGACAAACCCAAAGGTTATTGGCCCACTAAATCACACCTATATCACAATTGACCACTTAACTATATTTTCATTCCAATTGCACACTTATATGCCACGATGTTAAATGACTTTTTTTTTACCCTTTTTCACATAAGACTATTAATCCACTAAGTATTAACTTATAATACATAATCCAAATAAGCTTAATTAAACTATTATTACAATGCTAATACCCTTGAATTCTATAAGGCCTATTTTGGGTCCTTACAAACAATGTTTAACCAAATCTTAGACAATTCCCTACTTTATAAGTTCAAGCTCTTATATTATTTAAATTGATTTTAGTCCAAAATAGGAAAATCAACCAAGCAAGTCACTCATTGACAATTTCTGCAAGTTAAGTTTAAAGAACTTGCAGCAATATACCTTAAAATTTATTCTTACTTAAGTATCTTCACATTTACTCATGTTTATATAGATAAACATAGTGCTATCCACTCATTCCCAATCATTAACATCATTATGAAAGAAGAGCCGGCAATTTCAAAAGTGTTAATGTACACAAACTTAAATGTTTACTTATTACATACATATCTACTTTAGCAGGAACAACCTCTAACAATCATATACTAATAATCATACATAATTTCTTGACTCTCGTACTTATTTCTTATTACTTAGAATCTAGTAAGCCAAAATCATAGAAATGGATATTATGTTTTAAAACACGTAACTCGTATTATTCAGATGTATCAGTAACTTCAAAATAGTTTACTTCTATTTAAATATAATCCCATGCATTCATAATGCACTAAAACATTTTATTCTTATTATTTCGATATGTATATTACTAAACTTGTTCAAGTATGTATGGATCGAAATGAACTTCAGAAATACACCGGATGACCCAATGTGAACTCTCTGAATTTCGAAAAGCATTAACATTAGATAACATGCATACAATGTTTATCATGTCTAATCTCATTCTTGTATATTTTAAAATAATATTAATCTATGATTCATAAATCAATCCAAGGTGGTATATACAAATTCACCCATAATCAATCTCACTACACTTTTTTAGATAAGCTCATAAGGTTCTATTTATGTTTGAAAAGGTTCAAAAGGCATTTAGTAACTTTAGGGTGAGGTTTTACAATGTTTGGGGATAACATGTGTAGACTGATGGAATATGACATGGTATGAACATGGCAATCACGCAGCGGAAAAACGACAAAAAACAATCATACATGCCAAACAATTCCATGACAAGAATCGAACATTCAATTTTAGGGTTTTGAAACTTACAACTTTTGATGCCTTTTAAATCTTGAATTTGGTGATGACCAGCAACTAAGATGACTTTGTCCGCCTTAGATCTCGATCACCAATGCCAAGGAACAACCTTTTACGCCACTCCCTCTATTCTCACAAACACACTTGCATCGACGGCTTAAAATAGAGATTGCTAGCTCTCTTTTTCGGTATTGTGTAATGGCTATGGTTTGAAGCTACAAAATTTGATTTTGTACTTCTCTTAGGTTGCTATTACTACCCAAGATCACAAGAGAATGAGGAACTATCCTTTCTCCTTGTGAAAATTGGACCAAAAGAATTAAGAGTGAGAGAGAGAGGAGTTCACGCCAAAACCTAGAAGAACTAGGGTTCATGCCACACTTAGATAAAAATTAGGGTTTTATCTTTTCTCTCATTCAATATATATTATTTCTTTTCTTAAGGGATAAATCTAAAATCAAATACTTAAAGATAATTAATTTTAGCCTTTATCACTTCTTCAAATAAGAAATGTATATTGATTAAAACTCCTTAAAATTTCTCCAAGATAAAAACATATGACATATTGACCAAATAAATCACTTAATAAAGAAATTCACATGTGCCGAAATTCCTTCAATATATATCTTGGAATTTCGGTTAAGACATCCTTAATTAAGTGTTTTAATTTGATTATTATTCTTTTAGGTATTAATACTCAATTAATTAAATTAATACAAGACATTTAATTAATTGAAATTAAACCTTATGGGCTAAATTTCTCTCTCTCATGGGCCAAGGTCCAATAGCAATCTAATAACCCATTACACACATTAATTTGACTTTAATTAAAAGCCCAAATTAATGCCCAATATATTACTTAAATATTTTAAGCCCAATGCTTTGTGTGCGATCCTATAGGTCCATTTAATGTTGGCAATGAATTAATAAATTAATTCAAAGCCTATATATATTCTCTAGCAAGATATTATAGCATTCCAAATTAAATGAAAATACATATGGCATTTAGTGACCTAATGTAATTTTGTATAGTCCCTTACCCATAAATATCAGAATTAATTTAAGGCATGGAACTAGTCATCCTTATATATATTAATTCCTTTCTTGATATTCCAGTGACACTGAACTCTCAGATAAATAATGATTACTCATTATTTCATCTCGGTATGGCCATACACTTCTCAGTTCACTGATCAAGTGGCCGATGATATTTTCTCTCTTATCAAGAGGGGTAATCCCTTCACTTCTCTCATGCTCTCTAACATGAATCAATGCATACCCAATCATACCCGTACTTGTCACTCTGTTACGAGCACGTTAGGTGTATGTCAAAGCACACAGTAATTCATAAAGAGTTTCATAGAGATTTTAGGTCTAAGAACTCCGATACAAAACTTGCATATGAGAAACACTTATGACTTGTACCATGTAGTGTTCTCATGAGCGGATCGTATCCAGATACCATGTTCTTTAACATGTATCTATGATCTCTGATTGACACTTTTGTCCTA
This sequence comes from Excoecaria agallocha, assembly GCA_037975025.1. Lineage (NCBI taxonomy): Eukaryota > Viridiplantae > Streptophyta > Magnoliopsida > Malpighiales > Euphorbiaceae > Excoecaria > Excoecaria agallocha. The sequence goes on along the minus strand of CM075811.1, from coordinate 24,711,956 downwards.
ATGATCCGTAAGACGGAACTCATAATATCAGAGAGAGGAACTAGTCTTAATTCATTGTTATTTCTATAACAATGACTGACTAGGGATGTTTAGAATGAAGTCTCATTTTTTTCAAGGTCTTACAACCATGTGCCTCACACATGATAACTTAAACCAAAACGACATCCTTGGATAGTTTTATCAATTGATATACACAGGAATACAAAAGATAAAACAAATGCCTCATTTTATTAATTTCAAGTGTTTTATTACAATGCATTGGGGCTAGGGCTTACACTAACAATCTCCCACTAGAACTAGTCCCAATTAGGCATAGCCCTAAGACCGAACGCTCTCAAATGAGCTTCGTGCAGATTTGGACGCAACTATTTCGTCAAAGGATCTGCTACATTGTCTTCACTTGTTATCTTGATAACCTTGACGTCCCCATGATCAATGATTTCTCTGATCAGGTGGTACCTCCTGAGGGTGTGACTGGGGCTCCTTTGCCTGTACGATGGCCCCGTTGTTGTCACAGAGAATTTCTAATGGATCTAGGATGCTTGGGACCACTCCTAATCCAGAAATGAAATTTTTAATCCAAACAGCCTCTTTTGCAGCCTCACTCGCTGCAATATACTCAGATTCTATAGTTGAGTCGGCAACGGTCTTGCTTCGAGCTTCTCCAGTTGACAACACCACCGTTCAAAACAAAAATTAATCCATAATGCGATCTAGAATCTTGAGAGCTGGTCTGAAAAGCAGCATCGGCATAACCTTGTATGACGAGCTCTTATTGACCACCATACAACAAGAAGTGATTCTTTGTCCTTTGCAGGTACTTTAGAATCCCTTTTACAGCAGACCAACGCTTTTCACTAGGGTCTTGCTGAAACCTACTGGTTATACTCAGTGCATGAGCAACATCCAACCTAGTACATAACATAGCGTACATGATAGATCTAATAGCAGATGCATATGGGATTTTACTCATGTTGTCCCTTTCCTCTTTGGTTTTAGGGCACTGTTCTTTGGTCAAAGGAACTCCCAAAGCCAAAGGTATGTACCCTTTCTTTGAGTCTCCCATACTAAAACACTTTAGTACTTTGTCTATGTACTTTTCTTGACTTAGTCCTAAGAGCCGATTCGATCTATCTCTATAGATTCGAATACCAAGTATTGTCTCGGCTTCATCTAAGTCTTTCATTGAGAAATATTTTCCCAACCATTGCTTAACCTTTTGCAATGTTGGTATGTCATTCCCAATGAGAAGGATGTCGTCCACATATAGGACCAGAAATACTACTATGCTCCCACTAACCTTCTTGTACACACAAGGCTCATCTTCGTTCTTGATGAAGTCAAATTCTTTGACTACCTCATCAAAACGAAGATTCCAACTTCGGGATGCTTGTTTTAATCCATAAATGGATTTTTGAAGCTTGAAAACTTTCTTAGGATGCTTGGGATTGACAAAACCTTCAGGCTGTGTCATATACACATCCTCAAGTAAATTTCCGTTGAGGAAAGCAGTTTTGACATCCGTTTGCCATATCTCATAATCATGATATGCAGCTATGGCAAGCAAGATCCTAATGGACTTAGCATGACTACAGGCGAAAAAGTCTCGTCATAGTCTACACCATGAGTTTGTCGAAAACCTTTTGCTATTAGTCTATCTTTGTAGGTCTTATCAACTTTGAGTTTGAATAGCCACTTGCATTCAATTACCTTAGCACCTTTCGGTGGATCAACCATGGTCCAAACCTTGTTATCGTACATTGATTGTATCTCGAATTTCATGGCTTCAAGCCAATTTTTCGAGTCTGGGCTCTCAATAGCTTCTCGGTAGGTAGTAGGATCCTCACGATCTACTAACTCAATAGTGTCACTGTCAGTGATTAGAAATCCATATCTCTCAATCTCCTGACGTACCCTACCGGACCTTCTAGTTTCTTGTGTAATGGGTTCTTGTTCCACAACTGGTTGTGAACTTGATCCCATTTCCAACTCATCCTCTATAGGAGTTTGTGGTGCTTGAATTTCTCCAAGTTTTACTTTACTCCCACTGTCTTTCTTGAGAAGGAACTCCTTTTCCAAGAAAACAGCCTTGCGAGCAACAAATACTTTGTTCTCGGCTTGTGAGTAAAAGTAGTATCCCTTTGTTTCTTTAGGATAACCCACAAACAAGCAGACACTGGATTTGGACTCTAGTTTGTCAGATGTTAATTTCTTAACATGTGCTTCACAGCCCCAAATCCTGAGAAAAGACATATTGGGTTCTTTCCCAGTCCATACCTCGTATGGTGTCTTCTCAACTGCTTTAGTTGGAGTACGGTTCAATAGAAATGCAGTAGTTTCTAATGCATAACCCCAAAAAGAGATAGGAAGATTTGCTTGACTCATCATAGATCGAACCATGTCCAACAGAGTTCGATTTCTCCTTTTCGACACACCATTCCATTGAGGTGTTCTAGGAGGAGTGAGCTGTGAAATAATACCACACTCCTTTAGATGACTGTCAAACTCTTGGCTTAAGTATTCGCCGCCTCGATCTGATCGAATGGCTCTTATACTTTTGCCAAGTTGGTTTTCTACTTCGTTCTTAAACTCTTTAAATTTCTCAAAAGTTTCAGACTTGTACTTCACTAGATAGACATAGCCATATCTACTGAAGTCATTTGTGAATGTCACGAAGTAGCTAAAACCACCTCTAGCATGTGTACTTAAAGGTCCACATACATCGGTATGTATTAGTTCCAATAAGTTATTAGTCCTTTCACCTTTCTTGTTAAAAGGACTCTTTGTCATTTTTCCATGCAAACATGGCTCGCATGTGTCATAAGACTCTAAGTCGAATGACCCAAGCACTCCAGTTTTGTGGAGTCTTGAAATGCGTTTTTCGTTTGCATGTCCTAAACGACAATGCCAGAAGTAAGTAGGGTTCAATTCGTTTGATTTAACCCTCTTTGTATTAATGTTGTATATGGACTCTTTGTTTTGTAAATCAAGGATATAAAGGCCATTTTGCAACATGGCATTGCCATAAGAAATGCCTTGGTGACGAATATGAGCATTGCCATTTTTAATAACAAAATCAAATTCATCATTATCCAAACATGAAACTGAAATAATGTTTCTGCTTATAGCAGGCACATAATAACAATTATTCAAAATAATACAAAGTCCGAAAGGTAAAGTGAGGTGATAGTAGCCTATCTCCATGGCAGCAACTCGTGCTCCATTCCCCACACGGAGGTCCACTTCATTCTTCCCAAGTAACCGCCTATTTCTTAGCCCCTGCACATTTGAACAAATGTGAGAACCACAATCGGTATCTAATACCCAAGTGGTTGACATAGAAAGGTTAATTTTAACAACAAAAATACCAAAACTGGACGCCTTGGCTCCATTCTTCTTTTGTTCTTCCTTGAAGAGAGCGCAATTCTTCCTCCAATGCCCTATTTTGTTGGAATGGAAGCAAGTGCTCTCACTCTCTTTGAGCTTCTGCGCCTTGGGCTTGGATTGGGCCTGAGGTGCACTCCCACTTGACTTGAACCGAGCCAGGTCATTTTTGGGTTTTGCCTTTCCCTTTCCCTTTCCCTTAGCGGGTCCCTTCTTAATACCCCCTTGAACCATCAATACGGGATTGGTCTTTCGAATGTTCTCTTCAGCATTCTTAAGCATCCCATGAAGCTCAGTGACTGACTTGTTCATTCCATGCATGTTATAATTCATCACGAATGGATCATAATCATTAGTCAATGATCCTAAGATCAAGTCAGTGGCCAATTCCTTTGGCACTAGTACCTCAAGCTTCTCAAGAGTATCAAGATACCCTTTCATCTTGAGTACATGAGTACTGACAGGAGTACCCACAGCCATCTTACAAGAAATTAATGCCTTTGTTGTCACGAACCTCTCGTGACGAGCTTGCTCTTGGAACATCTCCTTGAGGTGCACCATGATCATATAAGCCTCTTGGTCCATAAATTGCTTTTGCAATTCAGGCACCATAGTGACCAGCATCAGACAGGTCACATCATTAGAGTTGCACTTCTTGGTCTCAAAAGTTTCCTTTTGAACCGCAGAGGCGTTCCTAGCAGGTTCTTCAGGCAAGGGTGCATCCAAAACATACGACTTTTTCTCTTGCTTAAGAACTATTCTTAAGTTTCGAGACCAGTTTATGAAATTGGAGCCATTCAATTTGTCCTTTTCAAGGACCGATCGCAATGAGAAATTGTTGTTTGAAGATGCCATTTTCAATCTACAATAAAATTTAGCAAGATTAAATGAGGTCTTATTCATTATCCCACAAACCGAATTAATATCCCCTTAAATAATTCGCGTTAGTGATTTTAATGTGGGCCAAGATCCACTTTTCACAACAACTTATTAGTCAAGCTGAGCTTGTACACCTAATAAGTTAAGTTACTTAGGTAGGAAAACTCCAATCATGTCTCGTACATGACTCTTGGATCAAATGGGCTAACATCTTAAGATGTTATAGCACAACCCATTTATTAGTTGCCTAGGTCCGGGCATCCCTTTCCATGTTAAGTCCAACCTACATTCATAACCCATGCCTCACAAAGATAATCGGGCACATCTAGGACTCCTAGTCTACGTGACCGATGATCGATGCCTTGACATGTTTCGAATTAGGAAGGCAACTTTGTGACTTACTATTTTTTAGGGATTCATTTTATTAAGGCTTACATGGAATACGCTTTGTCATCCATACATAGCATCCATATATGTAATTTCATAAAGTAAAGCGTGACAAACATGGGCCCAAAAACCTACAACTAAGATTCTATACTATTACATAAGAATCTTCGAGTTGGGCTTCTCCACTCTGGTGGGCTTCGTCTTGATTTACAAAGTCTTCAAGTATATTCTATTCTAAGAAATAAATGAAACTTTTATAATAAAATATAATGGCACGTAGGCCATATTTAATTACAAAAATCCAGGGCCCATGAATGCACCATGCATATCCATTCATCACACCAAACAAGCAAATAAATATACATAGCATTCATGGATCAAACAAAGTCCAATTTTAATTAATTTAGCCAAGCCCATTAATGGAAATTGTGTACTTGAACCTTTAAGAGATGACCCCGTGATGGGCCTGGGCCGAAGCCCAATAGACTAAATCCTCTTATTGAATAAATTCTCTTAAAAGCCCAAAACACAAACTAGTTAGATTTGTGCCATAAATCAACTCTAGTATAATTTTCAATTTTGCCATTTTTAATTTTATGTCATACAGCCCATAAACATTAAAAATACATATAATATGTGCTAACATGAATTAAAAATAAAATCATGAAGAACACATATATAGTGCACGGCATTCATGCAAAAACAAACAAACAACAAAAACTAGTTGTTTAATGCTTATGTAATGCCATAAAATGCACAAACATTTAAATCAATTTTATGAGTCATTTAATAATCTAAATAAGTCCATAAATATTGATTTAATATTATGTACCAATCTGATCTAAATGTGTTTTTACCATTTTAATCAAAACAAAACAAACAATGTTGATTAAACATGTAACAAACACAAACTAGTCATAGTTTTAAGTGATTTTAAAATTAATCAATTAAATTGTCATGGACCAGAATTAAAACCAAATTTAAAACATGTCCAGACCTGATATTTAATCTTTAAAAATCACTTACAAACATTCCAAAAACGTTTTTACATTTAATATTTAAAACTAGTTGTTAAACTTATAATTAACATGCCAAAATGCACCTAGTTTTAATATTAACATGTATCATCAGGTATTAGCAATTAAATTTGATCATTAATAGCTCCTAGAACATATTAGGACAGTATATTAACATGTCATATTAATTATAATACCTATCTAATCAATTAAAATCGTTTTTACACCAAAACAATGCAAAAAACTCAAAACAGAAAATTTCAGATTTGCATGTTTTCATAATGACGATTTTTAATTAATTTTTTCATGCATCTAAAGCACTAAAATAAGCATGTTTAGGCTCTGATACCACTGATAGAATATGACATGGTATGAACATGGCAATCACGCAGCGAAAAAATGACAAAAAACGATCATACATGCCAAACAATTCCATGACAAGAATCGAAACATGCAATTTTAGGGTTTTGAAACTTACAACTTTTAATGCCTTTTAAATCTTGAATTTGGTGATGACCAGCAACTAAGATGACTTTCTCCGCCTTAGATCTCAATCACCAATTCCAAGGAACATCCTTTTACGCCACTCCCTCTATTCTCACACACACACTTGCACCGACGGCTTAAAATCGAGATTGCTAGCTCTCTTTTTCGGTATTGTGTAATGGCTATGGTTTGAAGCTACAAAATTTGATTTTGTACTTCTCTTAGGTTGCTATTACTACCCAAGATCACAAGAGAATGAGGAACTATCCTTTCTCCTTGTGAAAATTGGACCAAAAGAATTAAGAGTGAGAGAGAGAGGAGTTCACGCCAAAACCTAGAAGAACTAGGGTTCACGCCACACTTAGATAAAAATTAGGGTTTTATCTTTTCTCTCATTCAATATATATTATTTCTTTTTCTTAACTGATAAATCTAAAATCAAATACTTAAAGATAATTAATTTTAGCCTTTATCACTTCTTCAAATAAGAAATATATATTGATTAAAACTCCTTAAAATTTCTCCAAGATAAAAACATAAGACATATTAACCAAATAAATCACTTAATAAAGAAATTCACATGTGCCAAAATTCCTTCAATATATATCTTGGAATTTCGGTTAAGACATGCTTAATTAAGTGTTTTAATTTGATTATTATTCTTTTAGGTATTAATACTCAATTAATTAAATTAATACAAGACATTTAATTAATTGAAATTAAACCTTATGGGCTGAATTTCTCTCTCATGGGCCAATGTCCAATAGCAATCTTATAACCCATTACACACATTAATTTGACTTTAATTAAAAGCCAAAATTAATGCCCAATACATTACTTAAATATTTTAAGCCCAATGCTTTGTGTGCGATCCTATAGGTCCATTTAATGTTGGCAATGAATTAATAAATTAATTCAAAGGCTATATATATTCTCTAGTAAGATATTATAGCATTCCAAATTAAATGAAAATGCATATGGCATTTAGTGACCTAATGCAATTTTGTATAGTCCCTTACCCATAAATATCAGAATTAATATAAGGCATGGAACTAGTCATCCTTATATATATTAATTCCTTTTTTGATATTCCAGTGACACTGAACTCTCAGATAAATAATGATTACTCATTATTTCATCTCGGTATGGCCATACACATCTCAGTTCACTGATCAAGTGGCCGATGATATTTTCTCTCTTATCGAGAGGGGTAATCCCTTCACTTCTCTCATGCTCTCTAACATGAATCAATGCATACCCAATCGTACCCGTATTTGTCACTCTGTTACGAGCACGTTAGGTGTATGTCAAAGCACACAGTAATTCATAAAGAGTTTCATAGAAATTTCAGGTCTAAGAACTCCGATACAAAACTTGCATATGAGAAACACATATGACTTGTACTATGTAGTGTTCTCATGAGTGGATCGTATCCAGATACCATGTTCTTTAGCATGTATCTATGATCTCGGATTGACACTCTTATCCTAATGATCCATAAGACAGAACTCATAATATCAGAGAGAGCATACTAGTCTTAATTCATTGTTATTCCCATAATAATGTCTGACTAGGGATGTTTAGAATGAAGTCTCATTTGTTTTAAGGTCTTACAACCATGTGCCTCACACATGATAACTTAAACCGAAACGACTTTCTTGGATAGTTTTATCAATTGATATGCACAGGAATACAAAAGATAAAACAAATGCCTCATTTTATTAATTTCAAGTGTTTTATTACAATGCATTGGGGCTAGGGCTTACACTAACATAGACACCGTGATTCAAGGTAGCCTAGATCAGGGTTATCTAATAATGAGGAACCACTTATATTTCTGATAGCTAGAAAGTATGAATCTCAAGTTTTGGCCTTGATTTCCCATTTTTTATAAAATATTTTTGTGAGTTTTAACATTGATTTTCTTAGAGTTTTGAAAAGATTTTGAAAACCTTGAATTTTGGTCATTGCCAGTAAAAAATGATCATCTATCATTTAGAGATAGTCGTCTATGGCTACTTTCTTCAAGGCATTTCCTAGTAGATGCCCCTATCCAGGCTATTTAAGATTGTCTCATGACTTAGTGATAGATGGTTATCAATCAGTGAGTCACGACCAAATAGGTACAAGTTAGATTCAAGGGTAATTTCATAATTTTTGAGGTTTTCTTTGAGGCATGATCATCTATCAATTATAGATGCCTATTTGTAGGGGGTTTTTCCAACTTTCCCATATTTTTTCTAGATTTAAAATGTTAGTTGGCATTAGATCTTTAAAAGATGTGATCTAATGTGGGTTTCATGGTTTTAAACTTTCAAATTTAAAGGGATAAGAGTTAGAGTCAATCTTTAACTCTTCCCCTAAGTTTAACAAAAACTTAAGGTTTTTGAAAGGGGGAATTCTCACTTTTGAAAGATAAAGGCAGTTTTAAAGATAGAGAAAATATAATTCTCTGATTCTTAGAAACAATACAACCTCAAACAATCTTTCATATAAAAATTCATACGTATATTCTCATCAAACATGGGAATAAAGGATCGAGGCTTGGACCAATGCTTTTTAGAGTTACAGAATCTCGATTCCTAAGGTTAACATTCTAGGTTTCTATGCCTTTCTCTCTCTAAGTTTATATCATGCTTATTTAAGTAATTAGGTTATTTTATATTTATAATGCCATAATTTGTGTTTTTATGCTATTTAATATGTGTGTTCATAATTTCTATATTGCATGATGATATGAAGTTGTTTAACTTGTTAGAATGGCATACTAGGGTTTTATATTCTTGAGATGATGCATGAAAGTAACTTAGGTTAATTCCTGTAATTACATGTTTTATGTTGTTTGGCATGATTTAGATTATGTTTATCCATTATTTTGTAGTTGGGCATGTTTTAGGGCTATAGATATGCATGTTTAGGATTTAGTTGGTTTTTTCCTTGTTTTTAGCTAAAAATTTTACTTCCTGGCTGCTCTTCAAGTGATAGTGTAATACCCCTAATGGTACCCTAAGAGGGATAGATGGTCATTTCTCATGAGAAAGAGATTGATTTTGTGGTTACTTAAAATAAAATTTCAAGGTAGGGACTTAATTGAAAAGACAAAGTAAAATAATTTTGGTAAAACTAGAAATAAAGAAAGATGAGAGATTAAAGTAAGAGATATAAGTTTAAAAAGGGACCAAAGTGAGATTTTATCAAGATCTTTTGAGCCAACCAATGGAGAATGGACACTAGTATTTCTAGAAAAAAGTAAATGATAAGTTAGCTAAAAGAAGTGGGAGTGTGTGTGGCAAGCCATTCTTACCCTAAATCAAATGAAAAATGTTTTTATCTTTCCTTTTCATCTTCATCCTTTCTCAGGCTTGAGTGGATACTGATCCAAGTAGAGAAAAAGCTGTAAATGGTAAAGATGAAGAGTAAGAGTAAAGAAGAGAAGATAAGAAGGAAGAAAGAAAAAGTTAAAGCTTAATAAAGGTTTGGAAGTTATATTATTGTTCTATGTGATTATAGTTGAAATAAATTGATATATGTGCTTTAGATGATCTATAGTTGATTTTTGAGTGAATAATTGAATGTATAGTGCATGAGAAAGATGATTTGTGCCTTAGAAAGAGTTAAGATGAAAATTTGTTCTGGTTCACATGAACCAGTCTTAGTAAAAATAGCATAACTATTTTTGTAGATGTCTGATTGATGTTATTCTATATATGAAATATAAGACCAAGATCTACAACTTTATAGAAGACATCAGAATCTAAATCTATCTTTAGAATGTCTGAAAATGAGCTTGAAGTGGACAGACCCCCTGCTGTCCGTCCCATGGGAATAGTCTGTACATTTTTAGTGATATGTTGATATTTAGAAGTCATAATTGAGTATTTTTGATGTTTTAAAAACTAGAGACATAGTGGAAAAATTTTATAGAAGACAACTTTCCCTGAAAATGATGTTTTCTAGGTCAAAAACTGTATAGAAGTCGAGGCAGAAATTCTGTCTTTGGGCAATTTTAGGCATCATGGTTACTATGATTCTCATAGTAACCGTGAGGCAGTCCAGAACCAAAATGCACCCTATCTCACGGTTACTAAGCTTTTTATAGTAATCATGACCCCTTTAAAAAGTATAGAACATGGTTATTACTCATTCGGTAATGACCGTGAGGTAGTCTGGCATAATTCAGACCCGAAAGTGCAACTAGGTCACGGTTACCATGAATTTGGTAGTAACCGTGACCCTACCCTATTTTTCTTGAACTTGATTTTAAAGTCTCAAATTGTTATTAAAGCATGATAAAGCCTTCCTAAATGCTTTTAGAGTGTTTTAAGTAAAAGAAATAAAAGTAATAAGCAATATAAGTAAGTGTAAAGCCTAATGAATTAGTGAAATAAGGTTAAATGTTAAATCTTATTATATGAAAATTTATACAATTAATGAATATGAATGAACATAAATATGAGTGACATGGTATAGTAAAATGATTGCATAATCTATTGAATGTGTTAATGTTATGTTTCTAAAAGTAAGCAATAAAATGTGCAAGTAATGAATGTGAATGAACATGATAAATGGTAAGCATAATGTTATAGGTTGCATGACAAATGATAATTATATTAATATTAATGTTAAGTGTATTTGAAGATTAAGCAAATATGAATTATTTAGTGATTTTGTTATATGTTATAATTGATGTATTATCTCTATGAATCTAGATGTATCTAGTGTGATAACTTTGAGTGATTAAACACTACTTGTAAGCCTGAATTTCACATGGTAGTGGATAGATAGGCATGCCTATAAAGGGGATAGTGATCGCAGCTGTAATTGTTGTCACTAAAATGTGACTAATGTAGTGTTTGATACCTTTTGGTATCTAGTGAACCGAGACTTTATGTCTCTGGTGCAATATCTAGTGTTTGTACCCGTATCCACCATTTATGAGAATTCAGGCAATAAAAGTGATTTGATTGATGAATAATGATAAGTGACCAATAGTTTAAGTGTTATAGTGCCTCATGATAATGTTAGTGTTTTTCATCAAATAATGAAGTGTAAGTAAAAAACTATATTGTGATTGCTATTGAGTGTATAATTGCTATTGAATGTGATTAATTGCATGTATTAAATAAGAATGACATGATATTATTGTTATGTATTGACATGTTAAATTGATTGTATTTGCGACTTCAATAAAAAGTCAATTGTACTGTTTACTCCCTACTGAGCGATTGCTCAGCACATGTGTTTTCCAGTGTAGGTACTCAAGTGTGAGAAAGTGGTTTTGCTAGAGTCAACATCTGCAGGTTACTAGAAGGGAGGCGAGTGAAGGCTAATTCTGATAATGTATTATTTATTCATAATTGTATAATGTAAAAGATTTGAATTGTATGTATTGAACTAAGTTGTAATTGTACTTTAAATGTATGATACGTCAGTTGTATAAATGCATTTTTGTGCAAGTAATTTAAGTAAATATATGTAAATAAAAAGGTAATAAGAGCGGGCATTACAGATAGACAGGAAGAAGACCTGACATACGGTCATCTATCATAGCAACAAACAAGATGTCTCGATGTTTTCTTCTCATCCCATCTCTCTTTAGTTTTTGGACATCTGTCTTATTTTATTAGGCATCTATGGCTTCTTTTAAGTCCTTTAGGTTATTTTATAGGTTATTTTTGCATGTATATCTACTTTTCATGGTTAATTATATTTTAATATCATTTTGGCTTCTGTTGTAGCTTGATTTGCATTATGTTCGGTTAGTATTTATTCTAGTATACGTGTTTTTCTATTATTTTAATTCATTATTTGATTTGTTTTGGTTTCATATGCTAATTATTTTGCTTTCTTTGTGTCTTTCTCTGAGCCATTACATTTTATGCATTTAGGGTTTTTTTTGGAGATCAATTGGCATTGGAGAGACAACATTTAAATGGTTCCTCCTCATTTCCCTTTTATCTCATCTTTATTGCATTTATTTTCTTTCTTTGTTATTTAATTATGCTTCATGGTTGATTTACCTCATTTATTTCGTTTTTTGTACTTCCTTTATTATTTTTGGATGTCTTTCATTTTGGGATGTAATAGTTAGTAAAAAAAGGAATTTTGGCACGATAATTGATAAGGGTACTTAAAAATGATTTCTATTTAATTAATTGGGTTTTTAAAAATAAAATGGACCAATGTCCAATTTTTTATCCCAAAACCTCACAACAAGAATTTTATTGTAAATATGCATGAGGGAACCATTGTTTCCAAAATCCAATAAATAGCCTAATTTACGTGTACCATTTTATTTTTCCAATTCAGATGATTTACCTCTGTAATTATTTAAGTAGATTATTTTTTTAACCGTTTTTATTTATCACTTTCTTTAATTGATTAATGTGTTTATTTAATTTATTGCAATAAATTGTGTGAGAAGGGAGGTAGTGGACTAACGATAAAAATCTAATTATAAGAAACACCTAACCAAGATACAAGTAAGCATGATATTTCGAACGTCAATATCTTTTTAGGTATAAAAAAGGGTTGGGATTCATTTTTTAATGTTTTGTTAGGTAGAAATTCCATGAAACCTACCTCTTTTGCCCACATTAGACGCCTTCATAGGTTGACTATCAACAATAAAATTGGGCCTAAACCTTTTTTCTATTGTGAAGTGGTTAATTCATGGAGCTTATAAGTCTCATTCAATTTTAAACCTTAAAAGCAAACCTTTGAGAATCAACCCGGATATAAGCAGGCTCTGACGTATGTTATAATGGCAAATCCACTAGGGACTAAGAGACCTTACTCCTAAAGTATCTTGGTTAAGTTATTTATAATTGGGTTTTTATTATTAATCCTATCTCTTTTTGAAATTGCATTTCTTACATCCATTTAGAACCTTAGAACTAAGTTAGGTATCCCTATTTAGCCCAAGTGTTATCCTGAAGCAAGCTTTATGTTTACTTGATGTAAGGATGTGTTAAAGAGAACCACCAACCTAAGTATAGTACTAGTTGGTATATGAAATTGTTACCCATCTATCGTTATGCTTGTGATGATCTAGACCTATTGTAAGGATCATGCTTGGGTAGTCTTAAAGTTTCACCACTCGAATATAAGTTCATGTAATGACAATAGCTACTTCCCTTATGAACATAACAACTCTTATTTGTAATGTGGGCCTTTACATATTAAATAAATTCAATTAAATTAAAAGGGTAATAGTTAAAGGCTGCCATGCCTTTGCGAGCCCAACCTAATTTATTTGAATTATTTAAATATATAATGGCCAAAACTATATATCTATGGTTGAAATTAAGAGAAGTTATGCTATCAATTTTTCATCGTGCACCATATGCATCGATTAGGTTTCTTATTGACCCATAGATTAAACCCACCTAGGAAAAAGACCGTACGATCTGTTGTGTAGGAGTATAAGATTGAAAGGCTATGTCTTGCTTGTATGTGGTTGTGATTGATGCCTAACAACACATTTATACAGTCATACATTATGTATATACCATGTTTACACATTAACATCATGTATCACTCCTGATGTCTTACTTTTATAGCCATGATAGATTCATTTAGGTGATATAAAGGGTCAAACGGTTGCCTTATTCAAAGATTCAGGTTTGTACTACAAAGACTGAAAATAGAGTCTGAGTTTAAGGTTGGGTCAGAGCTTAGTTAGAGTGAGTTTTTTGAAAGCAATAGAGAGATTACAATAGAAGAAGACATGGCTGATGATGAGAGATAGCAAGCAGAGATGGGTAGAATGACAAAAGATCTTAGGTTAAAGATGTCTAGTTTAAAGGATAGAATAGCTTTTTCTTTAATAGCCCCGGTGTGAGGCCCTTACTTATGCCCTAGGAGAATTATATATGTTTTTAAATGATAATATTGTTGATATATGTTTGATTGATCAATGCATTATATGTGGGGACCTATAGGTAGTTATTTTTTTAAAAAAAGAGGTAATATGGTCATTTCACATTAAATATGCATATGTTTAATTAGAAGAAAGTGTAATGTAAGGGGCTTAAATTGAAAGAAAAGAAATAAAATGGGAAAGAAACATAAGGGAGAACTCAAGGAAGAAGGAAATCTAGTGAGGCTTAGGCTTACTTAAGGTCTACAAGTAGGCCCATGGGGTAAGGCCTAACTTTTAGTTTTTTCTAGAGATTTCATGAGAAATGAAGAGAAATCATAAAATAAAACTCATGATGGTTGGCCACCCTACTCAAACACAACCATTTTCCTCCTAAGTAAACTCATTCCATAATGAATTAACCCCTTAATTTCAGCCATAGTACAGACATTAGATCCTAAGGCGGCTCCTAATCAAAGTTACCTAATAAAAAATGATTTATCATAAATAAATAAGGAATAAAAGTGTTAGGATTTTCTTGGGTTTTTAATATTCTCAAAATAACTTTTCTTCAGGCTCCGCCCATTTATCTCTTTCAAAAGGGCAAAATGAGGAAACCAATTTTGAAAACTTGGAGTAGTTTGGAGTATTATGGCCTTATCTTAGCCTACACCTCATAATTAGATGATTTCAAATCCATTTGAATCTTAAGACATAAAAATACAACTTTGATGAGAAATCTAAATCCAATTCAATCCTTAAGATTCTTAAAATTAGGCTTGAACATAGATGACCTGAATCTATCCTTGTACCCGAACCAGTTTGTAGTAATTTGGAAATAACTCCCTTCGTAGAGCCTTTTTTTAAGATAAATCTAATTTTTGATAAAAACTAGATTCATTTTGGAACAACTTTCATGAAGATAGTATGATCTAATTTTTAACTCATTATTTCCAATAATGTTTCAAAGTTAGAACATCAATTCTGTCCCTGAAGATTTTTTAGGAGCAGTTGTCATTATTTTTGCCATACATTCCAATATATAAATCTATATTGAGTGATTTTTGATTCATTTGAAATCTAAGATATAGGGGAACAAATATCAAAAAGACACCTTGTCAAAAAAATAGTATCTTCAAGCATAAAAATTGGAAAATATTTCAGATTAAAGGTTAGTTGGCTGAGAAAAAGTGGAACAAAAGTCAATGTCAATGGTCAAAGTTAATGGTTATGAGTTATTATTGAGTCATGGGTTAAGGCTATGAGTCAAAGGCGTGACTTACTCCAGAAAAAATTCAAAAAACTAAACAGTGAAAAATTTTTAAAGGAGAAATCTTATTCAATCTTCATCCAAAATTAATGGTTTTGTGGGATATTTTAAGCAAAAAATGATAAGATTTTAGGGGGGTTGGATCTCTCTCTCTCTCTCTTGATTTTCTTCTTCTTCTTCTTCTTCTTCTTCTTCTTCTTCTTCTTCTTCTCTTCTTCTTCTTCTTCTTCTTCTTCTTCTTCTTCTTCTTCTTCTTCTTTATTTTTAAGTCATGGAGGAAGAGAAAATGGGAAAAGAGCCAAAAGCACTCATTTCTTTGATCTTCAATGGAACCTACAACTGAAGGTATTATTCTCGAGGCCTGAAGCCTATAAATATGGTATTTAGTTAGGATTTTATTGTGTAAACTTCATTTTTTCTATCTTATTATGATTTGCTCGATCTACTATTTTATTGCTTTAAATTGTGTTTTTATTGCATAAATATTGTTATTTGTGCTTAAAAAACTAGGTTAGTTATTTTTTCTTGCTTGAAAATGGATTAAAAATGAGTTTGGGAGATTTTCTTGGCTATTAATTGTGTTTTCCAGCTTTTGTTCGTGTTCTAGGTTGAATCAGATCCTTAAGTCGAGAGTCAAGTTCCTGGACCTTTCGTGACTCACTCCCTTAACTTGTTTGACTCACTCATTTGACTCGTTTTATTCACTTACTTGACACATTTGAGTCACTCCCTTGACTCGTGTGACTCACTTTCTTGACCCATTTTTAACTCATTTCTTTTATTTTTATGATTTCTAATATTAATTATTTCTATTTATATTATTAATATAATTATTTTTTTTTTGTATTTATTCATGTATTATTATTATTACATATGTGTGTGTGTTATATTATTTTTAGCTCATTACTTATTTATTCTATTAATTGTCCTAATGCATTAATTAATTAGTCATTTATTTGTTAATTTTGTTGGTTAGTTATCATGTTTAAGGCTTGGAATATTTTTCTGCATGATTTTTTGCATTTTTATCATGATTCTGCACTTTTTGATTCTATTTAGAGGTAATGGACAAGAGGATAGCCTAGCGGACGGTCATTCATCACTCAACAGATGGGACATCCTTAGGTTTTTCCCTCGCCTCTTTTAATATGTCCTTCACTTCCTTTAGCCCGTCCCTAGGTATATTTTTGAGTATTTTTGCATTTATTTTGTGTTTTTTATATCTTTATACCATTTATGTGTTCCTTATCATGTGTATACATTATTTAACATGATTTCAATGCTGTATGACATGGTCTTGTACTCAAAATTATTTTGCATAATTAGCTTTGTAATTATTTTATTATGTTATCTTGTGAATAATAATGATTTTCTTTTTTGTATGATTTTATGAGTAATTGGTGTTTTTATAGTTTTTGGAGGGTTTGTGTTTTTGCATGGGAAGTTATGCTCCTAAGTTGATCACATCCTTCATTCCCTAGTCATATCAGTTACCTTATTTTATCTATTTATTTTGTTTATTATTTAATTTTTTCCATTATTTGTCATTTTTATTTTGTGATGTATTATTTTTTTCGAGGTTGTAATAGTTAGTAAAAAATAAATTTTGTGCACAATAAGATAAAAAGAAGCCAAAATATTTTCTATGAAATCAATTGGGTTTTTTTTTTATAAAACATGGACCAATGTCCAAATTTCAACCCAAAAATTGATACTATGTAATAAAACATCTTTGTTTAAATATGCATGCGGAAGCCAATACCTCCAAATCAATTAATAGCCCATTTTATGTATTTATATTGATCTTGTCTTGTATTATTCTTTGGGATGATTTGCCTTTGTAATAATTTTTAAGTAAGACCTTATTTTAAGCATTTATTTACTGTTGTTTTAAATTGAATGAGATGTTTACTTAAATTCTATCGCCTGCATTATATGAGAAAGGAGAGGGGATTAATTTTAAAACTCAATTGTAAACCAACACCTAATCAAAATGCCTAATAAGAGGGATGTCCCGAACACCAGTCTCTATTTGGGCATCAAAATGAGGTCGAGAATCAATTTTCAACGTTTTGTTGGGTGGCGACTCCATGATTTCTGCCTCTTTGAGCCAACTAGTAGACGTTTTCATTGGTTGACCATTAGCAATAATTTGAATTTAATCCTTCTTATCATAAAACGGTAAGTTTTTGATAAAAGTAAGCCTCCTCCGATCTCGGACCCTAAAAGCGGGACTTCGAGAACCAAATCGAAAGCGAGCGATGGCCCCAGCACGCATCACACATACAAAATTTATGTGTTATAAATATTTTATTAAGCACTTTTTAAACTTCAAAATTGAACAAAAACATAATTGTTAAAAATACAATTTTTTTTTA
Source organism: Excoecaria agallocha (assembly GCA_037975025.1). Taxonomy (NCBI): domain Eukaryota; kingdom Viridiplantae; phylum Streptophyta; class Magnoliopsida; order Malpighiales; family Euphorbiaceae; genus Excoecaria; species Excoecaria agallocha. Next base: position 24,694,295 of record CM075811.1, on the reverse strand, counting down.
TAAGCTTGAAATATTTTTCCAAATCTGACTAAAACAAAGTACAAAAAATAAACAAAAGCATATCAAAACTAATAGTACAAAAGCAGCTTGAAAAAAGGCCTAATTAGCAGATAAAAATGAGAATCCCAAACTAAAAACCAATAAACCAAAAAAAACTTAAAAGAAAAAATGGATACACAACCAGGTACTACTAATTGAGTTAACTTATACACCAATGTTGCTAGCCTCCAATTGTATAAAAAACATTTGAGCAATATAAATATACAAAAAATGTTGAGCATTGCTTACTCAACTCCCAGTTCAAAAATGATGTTATGAAATTTAGACTTAAAATTCCAAACATGCCTTTTATACTTATTATATTTACATTTTGTGTGATCCTAGAAAATCTGGATTCCTAAAATGCAAAATAAGAAGTGCTAGTTTGGGAATGATGATCAGATACTTCAATAAATCATTCCTAAACATAAATCCAAAACAAATTATACTTTTAATCCTAAAATAAGGTTGACATTGTGTTATCTTATCTCAAAACAATGGAGATTAGAAAGTCCACATTAGGATTTTGATCATTAATAAGAGTGTGAATTGGCTTATTAAAACAGATTCATCCCCAACACACATTTACACACTAGAAAATGTTGATCTAATTTGCAATCACTTATTGCATCTCAAATTAAAATGGTCACCTTTCATTTCTTTTAAACCAATCAAATAACACAATACTTATGATTCTGAAAACCATGAATTCCAAATTCAAAGAATTGCAGTTCCAGGGCTATATCTTAATGACAACTGGCAACTACATAAAGCTATTGAAGTAGAGAGACTACAGTAGAAGCATAACATAAAAGTCTTAAATATATAGCCTTACTATTTTTGAAATGAAAGAGCACTACTATATATTGGAAATTTCATGAGTAAAGAAGGAAATAAGTTATGCTACAAACTAGAAAATGCAGAGGAAAAACCATCATTATCAGCATTTAGCTATTGTATTATGATAATTGTGAATTATAATATATTTTTAGTGTGTTTAAATGTTTAATTTAGTTAATTTAGTCTTACTTTAATTGAATTATTATTTAATTAGTTGTATTTGTGTGTTTGCTGTTTAATTGAAATTTTTGGTATTTTTCAAGGCCAAATTGAAGAGAAAAAAGGACTAAATTGAAGAAACGAGAAGTTTACGGGCAAAACTGTAAATATTGGAAAAATGGCAAAATTGTGTGGTGAAGTGTAGAGACTCATCACTTGGCTGAGTGATGAGGTCACTTGGCTGAGTGATGAAGTTACTCTCCTTAATGGGAAAATTACTCACCCAAAAAAGAGAAGTCACTCACCTAAAAGAAAGTAAGACGTATTGTCCAGTAGGCCTTTACTCTCGCGAGTGACAAAATCACTCACCTAAAGGAAAAGCATCACTCTCCTGAGTGAAACAATCACTCTTTAAAGTGAGAAGAGGCAAAAGATGATATAACTTCCTATTTAATTAAAACTCTTTTTCGACTATGATTTGGAAGCAATAAAGTGCAAAAGTCTTCTTCAACACCTATAAAAAAGATTAAAACACCAGAATAGGATATACAGAGAGAGACATTAACTCAACCACAAAATTTAGCTTTGTTTAGTTTTTACACTATTTTTTAGCTTGTGAGGAATAAAAGCTTGGAGCAGGAAGCTTTTCTCTGGTTTTTTTTGTAAACGTTGATCAAGGGAGCTTCTATACTCTATATTTTTTATTCTCATTCTTAATTTTGCTTTAGTTTTCAATATAAATAGTGAGTAGTTCTTTTTTACTTTTGTTAAAGGATACTTGAATCCTTAACTTTATATTATAATGACTTAGTTTTCGCTTAATGTGATACGAATTGATTATTTCTTACCTTTGATTATTTATAATTTGATTGTTGACTTATTTAAAGTAATAGTTGATGATTAATTTATGCATGATTATTGGTTTGCATGTTCTTAGGTTAGTTTATTGGTATTAATTCATGATTATATCTTGAGTTAAGGTGTAATTGTGTATTGGTAATAATAGATTAAGACTAAGAAGGGTTAAAATCAAGAATAGATGAAAGTTAAATTTACTTGCAAAAGAGTTTAATAGACATCTAGGAGGTTAAAATCAAATTTTTATGCTAAGCGTTAAATAATTTTGAATAGGAAAGTTTTAATGCTTAAGAATGATATTTTTGTATTAAGATATCTTGCCTTTTTCATCTGATTTCTTCATGATCACTTGTGTTCTCTTTTTGAATTTAAGTCATTGTAATATAAGGTTAAAGGTATTAGGAGTTTCATTGGTCATGCCAATTTTTATCGTCAATTTATTAATGATTTTTCTAAAATAGCTGAACCACTATCTAATTTATTGCTTAAAGATGTTGCAGTTAACTTTGATGATAAGTGTTTGCAGGATTTTAACGTGTTAAAGCGAAAGCTAATCACTGCACGAGTCATAGCATCACCGGATTGGAGTTTACCATTTGAAATTATATGTGATGCTAGTGACTATACAGTGGGAACAATTCTAGGATAGCGAGGGAGAACATTTTTCATACTATCTACTATGCGAGTCACACACTCACTGAAGCTCAAGTGAATTACACAATCACAGAGAATGAGTTATTAACAATTGTGTTTTCTTTTAAAAAATTCAGACCTTATCTCCTTGGTTCCAAAGTCATGGTGTGGTCGATTCATGCTGCATTAAGGTACCTTTTTGCTAAGAAAGATTCCAAATCGAGGCTTATATGATGGGTTTTGCTGTTACAAGAGTTCAATATAGAGATAAAAGATAAGAAAGAAGCTAAAAATTTTATAGCTGACCATCTATCTAGATTGAATCATGCTAATATTGAAAAGGGAAAAATATCTAATTTATTTCTCGATGAACATATTTGTGGTTTTTATGCTTGTGAAAATTTGATTCCTTGGTATACTAATATAGCTAATTTTCTTATAAGAGGTTACCTTTCAAAAGATTTCACTTGGCAACAAAATAAAAAGCTTCAAGTGGATGCAAGGAACTATCTTTGGGATGATCCATATTTGCTTAAAATTTATCTAGATCAAGTACTTAGAAGATGCATTCCAAAAGAAGAGCAAGCTGACATAATGCTACAATGCCATGGAGGAGAAATTAGAGGTCATCATAGACCTAATTGTACGGTACAGAAAATTTTCTAATTAGGTTTCTTTTGGCTTACTCTTTTTTCAGATGTTTAGTCTTTTATTGAAATATGTGATAGATGTCAACGTGTGGGGAATATCTCTAAGAGAGATTAAATGCCTAAGAATAATGTATTAGAAGTAGAAATCTTTGATGTTTAGGGTATTGATTTTATAGGACCATTCCCAAACTCCTTTAGGTTTGAATATATTTTAGTAATTGTGAATTATGTGAGTAAATGGGTAGAAACAATAGCTACTAGAACATGTGATGCTAGAATTATGCTTGAATTCATTAGGAGAAATATTTTCACTAGGTTTAGAGCACCAAGGGCCATTATAAGTGATGGAGGCAAACATTTTATCAACCATCAATTTTGAACATTGCTTAAAAAATTTGGTGTCAAGCATAAGATAACAACCCCATATCACTCTCAAGCAAAAGAGCAAATAGAAGTGTCTAATAGGGAATTGAAATCAATCTTAGAGAAAATTGTCAATAGCTCTAGAAAGGATTGATCTTAAAGGTTAGATGAGGCTTTTTGGGCTTATAGAACTACATTTAAGACCCCTATAAGTACGTCTCCCTTTAGAATAATTTTTGAAAAATCATATCATTTACCAGTCGAATTAGAACATAAAGCATATTGGACTATAAAATTACTTAACTTTGATCTAAAAAGTGTAGAAGAAAAAAAGGAAATTGCAGCTTAATGAACTTGATAAAATTCGATAATGGTCCTATGACAATCCAGCCATGTACAAGGAGAAAACAAAGCATTGGCATGATAAACAATTAAAAATGAAAGAATTTGCTCCAGGTATGTTGATTTTATTGTATAATAGTAGGCTAAGATTGTTTCCAGGGAAGCCGGAATCAAAATGGCTTGGGTCGTACCGTGTATTGTCTTGTAATTATTTTGGAGTAGTGATTATCAAAAATCAAAGAGATGGACATGAATATAAGGTGCATGGTTATAGGCTTAAACCATATCAAGTTGGGCAACAGGAGGTTGCTTAGGCAACCATGGTGTTCTGGGACTATTAAGACAGTTTTCAAAGTCTAGCTGAGGACTTTTTAAACTCATAACTAAACTCTCTCCCTTTTTTCTTTAAATTTATGAGTGATTTGTTTTACTTTTTACTGTGTTTTGTTTTCTTACGGTATGTTTGTTTTTGTTTCATTTTAGTCTAGTTAGCTCTGAGATTCATGAATTTAGGGAAGATAATTTAGATAACTTGATTAATTGTTAGGTGCATTTTAGTTGAAGTCATTCAAGTTGGTAGTAGATTTAGAATAAAATAGTGTACTTGAGTGCATTGTAGTATTGTTCATCCTTTTTGTGCTGAAAACTAGTTTACAAGTTTCAATAATAAAGTTTTACAGAGGTTTAGCATCAAATTGGATAACATACTAATTTAGTAAAGTAAAAGAATTAATCTTAAGTGGACGTTGTATTAGGGATTGATCAAATAGGGGAATTAAACTTAAGTTGGTGCTTAAATTAGGAAAACAATGATTTTTTTAGTGTAGTAAGAAATCCAAAAATTTTTTTCGGAAGCAGTGGAGCCTTGCTCAGCCGTGCACAACCACATCATTTCCCCCCTCGCCTGTGCAAGCCGCACCCTCTCACCCATTTGCCTTGCCTACATGCCCACATGGATAGCCACTACCCTACCCTTTTCCCCCACTCTCCTTAGTGGAGTGCCACTTTCCTTACCCTTTTCCCCCACTCGGCCATACATCCCACCCTCATTTGCCCCATTCAGTCAAGCACCCTACCTTTTCCTCTTTTTTTTCTTTCTCTTACCCCAGCCCCACCCACTTGCCCGTGCCCCACCAGCCTTTCCTCCCTCACTCTTTCTCCCCCCTTACCCTTCCTCTTTCACCTTCCCTCCCTACCTTACTTCATTTTCCCACTACCATTTCCCTCCCCCTCTCTTACCTTCTACTCCTATCTCCCTCATTTCACTTCATCCACTCACACTCCCTCACTCTTCCACCACTCTTGCATACACCAAGCACTTACCCATTTTTCCTTCTTACTCTGTCAAGCACCATACTTAGGCTAGCATTTTTCTCATAAAAGTTTTTGGACATTACTTTCTATTCAAGTAAGTAAATTTCATCTCCAATTTTTACATTACCATATTTATTTAATGAAATTACTATGTACCTTTGTTATTGGTATTACATTTTTGGGTTATCTTTCCACTTGCTTTTGAGCTCAATTATTGCTTTCTTTTCCATTTTCGTTCATTTAAACTTGTGTTATGCATGCTCATGATGAATTGAGTGATATTTGGTTGCAATTTAATTTCAAATTTTTCTTAATCTTGCTTTAGAAAGGTATGCACATCAAGTGTTCGATGAAATACCTCAGCAACTAAAATTCAACAATTTTGCCCAAATTTTTGTCACTTCTAGCATAGTATTCCCTCTTATTTATACTTAGCTACTTTCAATTGTCACCCTATGCTTTTCAAAACATCTTTAGCATGCTTTATTAATGACATTTCATGACTACATTATCTTAGAGGGAATTATAAACACCATTGATTTTTGGCACATTTTATGGTCTACCATATACTTTTTGATAATCAATTAGCCTTATGTTACATTATCTTACTCATCTTGCATTGATCCGGAACTCAATACCATTTTACTATAAAATAGGCCACAAATGTGTTTTGGAATTTTTTGAACATTCAAATCTATCAACATGTGTGTCATACTATCTTGTCAAGCTTTTATTTTCCATATTACACACTCATTTGTTCCTTTTGTTTTACAGTGGCACCTAAGAAAGCTAGGCATAACGAAGCATCGAGCTCTTTTGGCACCAACATACCAGCTTATGTGGATAAGGCGAAGCATGCCAAGTATGAATATTTTAGTTCCTGCACTTATGTCAAGCTAGTCTTTTATTGCACAAAAGCCTAAAGTTTATCCGACTCTTACATGAGACTTCCTGTACTCTTTTGAGTGTTACTTCAAAGGAGACGATGATAACATTGGTACAGTCAGATTCAAGCTAGGGAAGATCAGGTACTCTATGACTTTTGCTCAGTTTTCACAACATTTGGGCTTTTTGGTAGATGCATTAGGTGAATTACCAGATGTTACTTACTAGGAGAATTAGAAAAGGAATAGGGATCCCTTTAATTCAAAACCATGGAAAGGAGGCAAGCTTAAAGCTTATGCTTTTCGAGACCATGCCTTATGAGGTCTTCATAAATTTTTATCCAAGAGTGTTTTCAATTGTCTTGGTGGCCTAAGTGTTGTGAATGTATTGGAGGTTATGCTTCTAAGGTGTATGATTGATGGTATTCCCATAAATGGTGCATCGACTATAATACAGAAAATTAAAGAATTAAAAAAGAGATTGTCTAATATCAAGGAAATTTCTACTAGGTGGATTGCAACTATCTTAGCTGAAGCAGTGAATCATATAGATTTAGGAGATGCTATTGTAGGAGACATTGAGTGTATAGATACTGCCATACTCAAATGCATGAAACTTTTGCAACCTAAACCTCATTGTCATTGGACAATAAGAGTAGAATACTTGAGATTGAATGGAATTCAAGTTCATAAACAATAGGAGGAACCAAATGAAGAAGCAACTGCTCCTGAAGAAAATCAATCACCTGCAGCCGACATCCTACCTCAAATAGCCACTTGCCTAGATCAAATGAATAGTTAGTTGGATTCCCAATAGGCCTGCATGGATAGAAT
>CM075811.1:24601882-24687179 GCA_037975025.1 Excoecaria agallocha | reverse complement strand
TAGATTCCCAGTAGGCATGCATGGATAGAATGCAAGGATGAATGGATACCGTGTAGGATACCGTCATTGAGGTGAAGCAAACTTTAGAGAAATTCATCAATGACTTTTGGAAATGCTATCCACCACCTCCACTTTCATCACCTTAGTCCGATGCGTTATTTTTGCTACAAACAGCAAAGTTTTTTGGTAGAGGGTAGAGCTTACTCGAGATAAGCTCAAACTTTTGTTCAGGAATTAAACATTTCATGCCCCGTTTAGTTCATAAATCTACTTATGTTTATTTTGATGTTTTTATTTTAGTTTGTTTTTTTATATTCTATGTTTAGGATATAATTGTAGTGACTTTGAATCATAGTTAATGCTAATAATAACTTCTTTAAGTTTAAATTTTCAAGTTGTGTTAGAAATAAAATTAGTTTAAAATTATCACTTAGTTTGTACTAACTTAGTTTGCCCTAATTAGACCTTAAACTTTGAACATTTTGAGCTTGAATTTAGAATATGCATGAGTCAGAATTTTTGTTTAGGAGTAGAACAAGTATGTTGTTTGATAAATTTTTAGCTAGTTTAATATTCAACTTGGATTATATTTTTTAGTTTTTATTCTCTGAGCACTATAGACCAGTTTTTAAACTTAGAAAAAACCAATGCAAGTATTAGTTAAGTAAGGAATTTTAGAACACTAAAATCTTTCTCATCACCCTTCAAAGAATAGAAACAACTCAAGACAAGCTAGAAAGTGATCTAGGAGATATTTTTCTTCTTGAGCCATATCTTAAACTTGTTTTCCTACCTTTTATATTACATTGAGCATTGTTAGCCTATTTAAGCTTAATGAAACATGCTAAAAGTGTGTCATTTTAATTTTTCTTGGTGCATATATTTAATTACCTTATAGCCTACAAAAACTTTTGCCTTCCTTTTATAGAGTTGCCACTCTAGGATTAGATAGATTAATAGGGAGTTGGGTATCTTAATGGGTGTAGTAAGATATTTTTGGGATATTAAGGAAGTCAAGTAAATGGTGAAAACTCCTTGTTATTACCCATGTTGTTAGTGTATTTCCAGCAATGAAGCTAGTGTGAAAAACAAGATGAGAAAAAAAATATAATAAAGCTAGCATATATGGCAATAGTTATTTCTCTCATAAGTACTTTGAATTATAAAGGGTTAAGCAAGTTTGGCTAAGTAGTTTAATTTTTTTAGTGTGATAAATTTTTAGAAATGTTAGTCTATTTTATCTTAGAGTGGTTATTCTTTTTGTTGATCTTTTATCCATTCTTTGATAACCAACATTCTAGCCCTATTACAACCTAATAATGACCTAAGTGATTCTAAGTTTTGTTTTTGAGTTATTTAGCGGAGATGACCTTCAGATTTGGTTGCTAAAGGAGAGGCTTATGGTGTATCTAGAGTTTTAAGTGTGAAACAATTTGTACACTTAGGTGTACTTTCATCCCAAGCTTGGCTATGAATTTGCATTGGTGTTTTGATTTTAAATAATGCTTAATTTGTTTTGGTCTTTCACACATACGAGGAAACTAACTCATATTATCTTGTTTGAGTTTATTCTAGTTAAGAATTTTATTAAGTGCTCTTGTTAATTGCTAAGCTTGGTTTTGAAATGCATAATTCTTTATTAGGGTTTGATTATTTTAAGGAGTTGGATTGTTTAAATTTGCTCAGGAGCAAGCAAAGGCTAATTGTGGGGTATTTGATTATTGCAAATTACAGTATGTTTTAGGTGTTTAATTTAGTTAATTTGGTATTAATTTAATTGAATTATTATTTAATTAGTTGGATTTGTGTTTTGAGGTTTAATTGAAAGTTTTGGTATTTTTTAAGGCCAAATTGAAGAGAAAATAGACTAAATTGAAGCAAGCCGTTTTGTCCAGTAGGCCTTCACTCTCCCGAGTGACAAAGTCACTCACCCAAGGCAAAAACATCACTCTCCTGAGTGATAGAATCACTCTCCAAAGTGTAAGGAGGTAAAAGACGATATAACTTCCTATTTAATTAGAACTCTTTTTCGACTCTGATTTGGAAGCAATAAAGGGCAAAAGTCTTCTCCAACGCCTATAAAAATAGGACTAAAACACCAGAAAAGATATATAGAGAGAGATATCAACTCAACCATAAAATTTAGCTTAGTTTAGTTTTTACATTATTTTTTTAGCTTGTGAGGAATAAAAGCTTAGAGCAGGAAGCTTTTCTCAGGTTTTCTGTAAATGTTGATTAAGGGAGCTTCTATACTTTATATTTTTGATTCTCATTCATAATTTTGCTTTAGTTTTCAATATGAATAGTGAGTTGTTCTTTTTTACTTTTGCTAAAGGATACTTGAATCCTTAACTTTATATTGTAATGGTTTAGTTTGCACTTAATGTGATACAAGTTGATTATTTCTTGGTTTTGTGCAATTTATTACCTTTGATTATTTATAATTTGATTGTTGACTTATTTGAAGTAATAGTTGATGATTAATTTATGCATGATTATTAGTTTGCATGTTCTTAAGCTAGTTTATTGGTATTAATGCATGATTATGTCCTGAGTTGAGGTGTAATTGTGTATTGGTAATAATATATTAAGACTAAGAAGGGTTAAAACCAAGAATAAATGCAATTTAAATTTACTTGCAAAAGAGTTTAATAAACATCTAGGAGGTTAAAATTAGATTTTTATGCTAAGCATTAAATAATTCTGAACAGGAACGGTTTAATGCTTAAGAATGGTATTCTTGCGTTAAGATATCTTGCCTTTTTCATCTAATTTCTTCATGATCACTTGTGTTCTCTTTTTGAATTTAAGTCATTGAAATATAAGATTAAGGTGGATAAAAATCTGTAGCCACTATTCGTTGCACTATCGGGGTTTAATTTTCAATTTAAACCACCATAAGAGCAGCTGACAACACCACATCATATGTCGATAGCACCACAGCAGCCATTAACACTACCCAAATCTTGCAAGCCATCAGCTTTCCATCCACCACCATGACTGTCATACCACAAGGGACTAGCCCATCTCAGTAGTGGTGTTTTATTTAAGGAGTTTAAAACTTGTTGGGTTTTTTTTTATGTATATAACAAACCTGATAGTTTATATTTACATATATGTTTCATTTTCCCTTTATTATTATTCATGCACTTATATTGTTGTTTAATTAAAGGCTCAGGAACATAACAAAAAACTATAAAAAAATGAAAAATGAAAATGATAAAGATAACAAGGTAATTGAATAAAAAATGATAAAAAATAAATTGACCACATTGACCATAGATGACCAAAAATAATAATAAGTATTTCAGACTCAATCGTACATCAACAAAAGTGAACAATACACTAATCCCAAACCTCTTTCATAGGTACCAAAGATCTTCTAAGAGGCACATATTCCACACATCTCAAAGAAAATCATTATAAAGATAGCCTTGATGATAATGGTTTTCCTTATATTGGAGATATGGTCATTGGGAAGTATCAGACATATTGTTTACTTATGGAATGGAGAAACTTATTAATGATACCCACACTAAACTGAATCAGAAGGATAAAGTATTTGTGAATAGGGAATGGATAGGTGTTTGTGATAATTCTCCTTCATTTGTTACTGCTTTAAGGCATTTACAAAGCAACAATGAGTTGCTTGAACATGTTGAAATCAAAAGAGATGTATTGTAAAGAGAAGTGCAGATATTTTCTAACTTTGAAAGAATTTTAGGTTCTTTTCTTACTTGTTGAGAACTTACACAAAATGAAGTCATTTAAAGGAAGATCATATTCTAACCACCTGTGGATAAAGAAATTATTAAACTAAAGCACACTGAAGGTCAAGATCACAATATAAAATTGAAGCACACTAAAAGAGGCATGGTCTAGAAGGTTATTTTAACTTCCAATGATGAAGAAAAGAATTATGATGTAGTGTCTCTAGAATAAGTCTATAGATGATAAGGTAAATAAAGTACACTTACTGTGAACTCGACATGGATGACAATGAAGGTTAATATACCTTATGGTGCCAAGTTATTGCGCAAAGAGCTTTTCAGCAAGGCCACTATCCACAAGGTTAATGTACTTTATGGTGTATCTATAAATCTGCATGAACACATTTGTACTCTTAGTGACTCCTCATAAATGCATATTTTCAACAAATTTTTCAACATAAAATTTTTCAATATGTATATTGACTCGAAAGGGATAGTCATGCCAATAAATGGAGACTATAAAACTACAACACGATTAGACATGCCGATAGATGGCATCAACCAACCAACCGATAATCTTTTTTAATTTTACATGCCAATAAACTGGTACTAATCAGATAAAAAACCATTCATCCTGATCCTGCATGTCAATAAGCTAACACTAATCAAATGGTATACTAAGAGTTAACACATCGATAAGCTAATGGTAACTACCCAACCAAAGGTTAACATGTCAACAAGCTGATGGTAACTAGCCAATCGAGAATTAACACATTGATAAAATGATGGTAACTATCCAATCAACCAAGGATTAACACATCGACAAGATGATGGTAACTAACTTAACAGAGATTTACTACCTCAAATGGTACGTGTCTTCTACAACCAAAGACTTATTGCCTCGAATGTTATGTACTTTTACAACCAGAGATTCGCTACCTTAGGTCCACATTTTTTATCTTTTCACTCCAAATTTTAGCTTACTTAGGCACTAGTGCACAAGTTTTTCAAAATTAAAGGCAATTATAAACACCATGGCCCGAGGCAACCCAGATTAGGGTTATCCGCTGATGAGAAACCACTTATATTTCTAATAGACAACGCAAATCTTGAGTTTTAACCTTGATTTTCATATTTTTTATAAAATATTTTTGTTGGTTTTAACATTAATTTTCTTAGAGTTTCAAAAAGATTTTGAAAACCTTAAATTTTGGTCACTGCCAGTGATAGATGATTGTCTGTCATAGAGAGATGGCCATTTGTGGCTACTTTCTTCAAGGCATCTTTTGGTAGATGCCTCTATCTAGGCTATCTAAGATTTTCCCATGATTCAATGACAGATGGTTATTTGTCAATAAGTCACAGCCAAACAAGTACAAGTTAGATTCAAGCATAATTTTATGATTTTCGAGGTTTCATTTAAGGGACCACTGTCTGTCAATTATAGATGCCCATCTGTTGGGGGGTGATTTTCAGCTTTTACATTTTTTGGATTTAAAATATTAGTTGGGATCAGATTTATAAGAGATGTGATCTGATACGTATTTCATGGTTTTAAACCTTTAAATTTAGAGGGATAAGAGTTAAAGTCAATCTTTAACTCTTCATTTAAGTATTTTAACAAAAACCTAGGGCTTTCAAGAGGGGGAATCTCGCTTTTGAATGATATAAGCAATTTCTGAGATAGAGAAAATACAATTCTCCGCTTCTTGAAAAGAATATGACCTCAAACAATATTTCACATAAAAACTCATACATATTCTCATCAAATGTGGGAATCAAGGATCGAGGCTTAGACCACTGCTTTTCAGAGTTATAAAATCTTGATTCCCAAGGATAATATTATAGGTTTCAGCCTCTTTCTCTCTCTAAGCTCATATTATGCTCATTTAAGTAATTAAGTTTATTTTTATTTATAATGCCATGATTGTTATTTCTATGCTATTTAATATATTTGTTTGTAATTTCTATATTGCCATGATGATATGAAGTTGTTTAACATGTTAGAATGGCATGCTAGGATTTTATGTTCTTCCATTGATGCATGAAAGTAGCTTAGTTTAATTTATGTACTTGCATATTTTCTACTGTTTTGGCATTATTTAGATTATATTTATCTATTATTTTGTAGTTTGGTATGTTTTAGGGCTATAGATATACATGTTTAGGATTTAGTTGTTTGGCTGGAAATTTTTCTTTCTGTCTGCTCTTCAAGTGACAGATGAGAAGAAAACCTGATAGACAACTATTTGCTATAGCGATAGACGGGACATCTTGATGTGTTTTTCTCGTCCAATCCTTTTTTAGTTTTTGGGCATCTATCTTATTTTTTTAGGTCTTTATGGCTTGTTTTTAGGTCCTTTAGGTTATTTTATAGGTTATTTTTGTACTTATATCTACTTTGTATGGTTAATCATATTTTAATATAATTTTTACCTCTACTCTAGCATGATTTGCATTATGTTCAGTTATATTTTTATATTATTTTAATTCATTATTTGATTTATCTTGGTTTCATATGCTAAGTGTTTTGCTTTATTTATATCTTTCTTTGATCCATTGCATTTTATGCATTTGTGGTTTCTCATGGAGATTAATTGGCATTGGAGAGACATAATTTAAACCGTTCCTCATCCTTTCCCTTTTATCTCATCTTTATTGCATTTATTTTCTTTCTACATTATTTAATTATGCTTCATGGTTGATTTATCTCATTTATTTGGTTTTTTTGTACTTTCTTTATTATTTTTGGATGTATGTCATTTTGGGATGTAATAGTTAGTAAAAAAGTGAATTTTGGCACGATAATTGAAAAAGGAACTTAAAAATGCTTTCTATTTAATTAGTTAGATTTTTTTTAAATAAAATGGACCAATGTCCAATTTTTTATCCCAAAACCTCACAAAAAAATTTTATTGTAAATATACATGAGGGAACCAATAGTTCCAAAATCTAATAAATAGCCCGATTTATGTATGCTATTATATTTTTCTAGTTCAGATGATTTACCTTTGTAATTATTTAAGTAGATTATTTTTTGATTTATTTACTACTTTTATTTACATCTTTCTTTAATTTATTAATGTGTTTATTGAATTTATTATAGTGCATCATATGAGAAGGGAGATAGTACACTAACAATAAAAATCTAATTATAAAAAATATCTAACCAAGATACAAGTAAGAGTGATGTCTCGAACATCAATCTCTATTTTGACATCAAAAAGGGATAAGATTCATTATTCAATGTTTTGTTGAGTGGCAACTTCATGAAATCTACCTCTTGAGCCCAAATTGGAAGTCTTCATGGGTTGACAACTAATAATAAAATTAGGCTTAAACCCTTTTTTCTATTGTGAAGTGGCCGATTCATTGAACTTATGAGCCTTATCCGATTTTGAATCTTAAAATTGGACCTCCGAGAAGCAATCCAGACATGAACGGGCTTCGGTGTGCATCATAACATGTAGGGTACCTAGCTAGATTGGCACTCAATCCAGTTGGGTTGGGTGCATTATGCTTGTTTGGAATGCAAGTAACCCAACTGGATTAGTCTTAATCCAGTCGGTTTGATTATAAAACCTAGAATTCAATAGATAAGTTTCCTAGGTTAAAGTTATACAATGATTTTGACCTAGTAAACATGGTTTTTAGGAAAAACTTCCTCTACAAAAGTGTTCTCCTATGTTTCTAGTTTCCATAAAAATAAAAAATTAGGAAATTTTGAATTATATATAGGGAGATATGCACAAAAATATACAATATGTTCCAATTGATAAAGCAGCAAACTAAAATGTAGATTCAAGTAAAAATTCAAAAATCTAAAGGCCAAATTAACATTCAATTTCTTCAATACATTTTTAAAGCTGAGTCTAGTTTATTAGCCAATTGAAATCAATCCATTTGGAGGCTTATAGACCTAGAAACAGCCAAAATTTTGAAATTACTTCAAGTGATTTTTCAGCAGAATTTTACTAACTCATTAACCAAAGCTAAATTAAGCTTCAACATGCAATTTAATCTTAATTATAAATTTTATCAACATCATCATACTATAATTCATCCATATACATATTTAAATCATCAATAACATACACAAAAGGAAAAAGATTCTCGTGCCTTAAAATCTATCCAATTAGCTTTTCCTCTAAATCTCTTTTGCTCCTCTAATTTCTCCTTCACTTTGGTCACCCGTGAAATTTAAGGGCAATGTTTTGATGAAGAGAAAAATGGAATTTTCTATTGGATTTTCTAGCTCCTTTGACCGACCTCCTCATCCCCCTTTTTATATAAATTCTTTTCACTTCCTAGATTTACACATGTGGCCATTTCATTGGCCAAAGCCTTTTGAATTTGGTAAATTATAATTTAGCCATAAATTTTACTCTATTTGCCTTATTGCCTATAATTCTAACTTTGGTATCATATAAATCCAAGATTTCATGTATTTGTGCATACATAACATCATTAGAGCGAATTATCAAATTACCCTATAATAATATCATTAATACCGACCATATCCCCAACTAACATTAACTATCATATTTATTATCCTTTAATTCTCCAACTTTCTTAAGTATTATATCTCACTCTTACTAGGGTATAATTCAGGGTGTTATAGTCAGTTTGTTTAGAACTGGCAAATCAAAATTTCCTTTGAAAAAAAAGAGTCTTTTGTGTGTTGTGGGGCAACTAAGTCAAAAATTCTTTTTGTTGATATGATTTCCCAATTGGAGATCCATGGATTACATACGATATCTCCCTATGACCTTTTACCCTAAGAAAATGGTTCTATAAGACTAAGAACTCCCATTCTTTCCCTTCTTAATTAAAACAAGCTAAAAATTTAAAGATAAATTGAATTTCTACTGATTTTATTAGATAAATAATCATATAAATAATAAAGGTTAATTTAATCTAAAAACATTTCATCTTACTTTATACATGGATCTGGTTCTTTTTATATTGAACCGATGTATTGAGAAAAAAGATTAGAACCAAATTGTACCATTGATTTTTTTATTAAAATCAAATCGAATTGTATCGTTGACTTTATTTGAAATGGATTTGGATATTTTATCTGAAATTGAATTGAAAACCATATTAAATTGTATTGAACTATTTTGGAACCAAATTGAATTGAAAGAACTAATATTTATTTATTTATTTATTATTATTATTATTATTATTATTATTATTATTATTATAATATTAATAATTTATATATAAATATTGTTTATAATTTCTATTCTACATTTATTATATAAATTTAACTTCATAATTATCAATATTAAATATTTTAATGCATGACATTAAAATAATAATTTATTAATAAATTAAATTAAATATTTTAATTATTGTAATAATTATTATATCTATATGAATATAAATATATAACTAAAGCAATTTATATTTTATTTAATTTATCTTTAATATTACTCAACTATTACTTAATTTTTTTGCACAAATATCTATATAATAGCTATTTAAACTAAGCAATTTATATTACCTAATCACCTTATCAATTAATTTCATTTATTTTTAATATCACTCAACAAGTACTCATTTATTTTTGACACAAAATCTATATGATTATGTAAATTAATAATATAATTATATATAGTTATTATATATAATGAAATTTTATCAATTAATGTAATTATATAAGTTATAATTATTTTACCAGTTTATTTTATTTACTTTTAATGTCATTCAACTAGTATTCATATATTTTTGGCACAATACCTGTACGCAGGGGTAAGCAAAAAAACCAACAATATTGTTAATCGTAAAATAAATTCGAAATCGAATTAATTTTTTCTGTTAATTGATCCGATAAACTCAATCACAGACTTTAATTTTTATATTTTTTATTTTTGATTATGATTTCAGGTTTAGGTATTAGTTAACTATTAGACCACGATTAACCGATTTATATATATATTTTATTTTTATTTTTATACCTTAAAATTTTTTCATTTTTTTCTATTTCTCTCTAAAACTTACATAAAATAATACTTTAAAATATATATAATTTATATTTATATTTCTTATTTTTTTGTATTATCCTATAAAATTCATATAATACTTTAAAATAAATTTATATTATATCATTTTTTAATTATATTATAATATTTATATATAGTAATTGATTAATTTTTATATATGTTATTTTTTTTATCATAATATTGTCATTTATATTTTACTTAATAGTATTTAATTAAATATTTTTTATATTTTATAGTTTATATTTTAACATTTAATATTATCTAAAACTTTATATGACTTAGTATCAAGTATGTTAATTTTCAACAAATATCAAATATATTTTATAATATTAGCTATTAATTTGTTGAACGTGAATTTTAGCTACTAAATTATGTTTATTTTGTGATTTTTTTGAATTACTTTGTACATTTGAAACTGAATTAAACTTTACCTTTTTTTTTTGATTTTGTGTTATAAACTTTAATGGTTAACTGAAAAATATTGGTTTACCAATCCAAAAAATCAAAATCGATAGACTGGTTAAACAAATGTAAAGCACCGGTAAATAGTTAGTACTTTTAAAAAATCGATATTAATGAGCTGATTAATTTTTTTACTCATGTATTAGTTAACCGATCCAAATTCACCCCTACCTATATGAGTACGTAAATAAATAATATAATTATATATAATGAAATTTTACTAATTAATGTAATTATATAAGTATATAATCAACTTATTAGTTAATTTTATTTACTTCTAGTTTCACTCAACTAGTACTCGTATATTTTTAAAACAATACTTACACTACAAAAAATTGATATTCCCGATGGACTCAAATTCCATAGGTTTTTGTAAGATATTACTGACGGATTACCGATCAAATTGATAATTCGTAGGTAAAAAAATAAATTT
This sequence comes from Excoecaria agallocha, assembly GCA_037975025.1. Lineage (NCBI taxonomy): Eukaryota > Viridiplantae > Streptophyta > Magnoliopsida > Malpighiales > Euphorbiaceae > Excoecaria > Excoecaria agallocha. The sequence continues at coordinate 24,676,566 of CM075811.1, read as the reverse complement.
GATAAACAACGATATTTTTATTGATGGAATTAATAATTCGTCGATATATTTGGCGAAAATATTGGTGTCAATTAGTAGCGACCAATTTACCGATGGTTATGTACATCGGTGATCAAAATTATCCCTAAAATAATATAGCGACAGAATTTCTATTGGTAATACAAGCAGTATTTGACTTTTTGAAGTTTTGCCTACAGAATGTATAAGGGTTTTTTTTTATTCCATTGGTAAATATATGCAAAAAATTTTTGGTGCTATTTCGGGCGACGGATTAGTGACAAAAAGTTAAGGCGACTAAGTTGTAGTTGTTGCAACGTAATTCTTTCGTCGGATAGTCATTTATTAAAATTTTTTATAAGCCTTGCTTGGAACAAATGAATTGCAATTGTGGAATTCATTTGTAAATGAATTCTTATGCTTGGAATAAAATAATTAATATATAGAATTAAAAATGAATTCCTAAATTTTATACTTGAAATAAATGAATAAAAAAATTATTTTTAATTTATTTACTTAAATATCCTTAACATCAATCAGTATATTTAAAAAAGTCAATAATATCTATAAAAATTATACCAAATAAAGCACTAACTATTCAAATTCATAATTAATTAAACAATCAATCAATCAATATGAATAAATTTATTAAATTAGGGTTTTCTAATTTTATACAAAAAATTCAATTTACAAAATATAAAAGAAAAATACTGATAAGGTAAATTTGATTGAAAATTTGGGAAACATGAAAGGAAGAATCGTTCAAAATATAATTTAATTGAGAAAAAAGGGTGAAAAATACGTTAAAAAACAATATATATATATATATATATATATAATAAGGATATTATAATCTTTTAATATTTGGCTCCTTAAAAATAAGGGATTCATTTGCAAATTTCACCCATTTTGATGAAATTTGGTGAAGATACAACGAATTTCATAAAATTTAATTCATAAAATTCAATTTTTATTTTTTTTATTTGTATTCCAAGTATAAATATTTGGAGTTACAAATAAATTCCACAGATAAAATAATTTTTGCTCAACAAAAACTTTTCGCTCTCTTTTTCAACCAAGCCCTAAAGGAGGAATTTTTCTCTTTAGCTCCAACCTCCTTCCTTGCCATCTCGACGGTGTGGTTAATACCACTTGCGATTCACCATCTCGTAAAAACACTTAAAAAATAATTTGCTGAAATTAATTTAATTAAAAGAAGCCCTAAATCTTTCTCTCTAGCAGCAGAAAATGAGATTCCAGGTATACTCTCCAATGAAGCTCTGCATCCTTCCAAAATCCCTAAACTTGCTTCTCTATCTTTCTCTCTTTCAATCACAGTTCACTCTATGCCTACGGCAGTAAAGTAAAAAAAAGCAAATCGAACAATGGCCATTGCTACATCTGCTACCGATTTTCACCATAGCACCAAAGATAGAAAAGAGGAAGAAAACGCCTCCCAGGCCACTAATGAAAACACCGGAGCTCAGGTTGCTCCCATCGTTAAACTTGAAGCAGTAACTATCTCCACCGGCGATGAATGAACAACTGAGAAAGGTAAACTGGAAACTAATATGTCTATCTATTTTACTAGGTTTTATTTAAATTAAAATACATTTTTATTTTAAAGTGTTATTTTGCATATTCTGATCTTATCTTTTCCACCCCTATTTTTAGGTTGAAGATGCCGTTGCACTTGCTATTGCCCAATGCAGACGACCAAGTAAGGTATAGCAAACTAACTCTGATTTATCTCATGTCATCTATAGGTTTTTTTTTTGTATCCTTATCATTAATTTGGTTCATTGGAATTTCTTTTTTGTCAAAGTTGTGTGCCTTACTTTTTGTCTGCATCTTCTTTATTTATTCTATGATATGCCATCTGACAGATGTCTTGAACTATTTAGTAAAATTGCATGTGAAGTTGTTTTGAGTATTGAGATTTAATTTTACTTTGAGTATCTGACAGATGATATTTACCTTTTCTTTTTGTATGGTTTTTAAGGTTTGAGATCATCAGTTGATCCCAAGTTTTTAGAGGAATTTGGTGAGAGGCATAATCCTCTTTGTCCTTTCTAATACATTGTAGGTCCATATCTTCCCTGCTAAAGTTTCTTTACCTTGTCTTCTAACTGTAGAATTAAGTGAAGAAGAGGCGGAAGATGTTCTTTTTAAAGAGGTTAGCTGCTTTTTTATTGTAACACCGTGTTTTTTCCTGTTTTTATTGTCAGTATCATAAGCCTTTGTTAGCTATATATTCTACTGATTGTACATTGCAAAGGCACATATCCCATAATGTCCTCAAAGTCTTTAAATGGGAATGAGATCTGTTAACTGACTGAAGTTGTTTATAATTCTTATTTCCTCTTAACAGACTCTGTGTATTACTACTCTTTCAATTTTTAATTTTTCTGACTTACATATTTAGTTTTTACAAATTATGAGGTTAATAGTGAACATGTTTTGAGCTTGTATCACTAACGACTTACAGTGCTATTGATTGTATTTAATTGGGTTTGTGTTTTCTATTGACACTTGGTGATAAGAATTAAATTGAGTTGAGTTGAGTTGAGTTGATAAGATTGTGGTTAAGATAAGACTGCTTTGTAGAATTGATCAATTAAATACAATCGAGTACCTATGGTTATGATAAGACTGCTTTGTAGAATTGAGGCTATTATATAATTCAAAATTTTCTCTAATTGGATTTTTATTTTTAAGACAATTGTTTTTATTTGTCAAGAAGCTGTTGCTCGACTTGGGGAAATAAGGAAATCAATTGAGGAAAAACTTGCTCTTCGCTAGAGAAATTTAAATCTAGAAAGGCCAGGCTTATTACATTGCAATATTTATGTAACTACGAAAATGGATAATATCTGATTCTTTTTCATGGCCCTTGTCTTGCTGAAATACCAAGTTTTTCTTGCTTAAACGAACTTGTTGTGCTACCCAAAACCAACATCGGGCAATTATTGTGAAAATTGATGTTATGATTACAATGGGTTGAGTTAATTTGACTTGATTTTGTGCTATGAATTCTCAATTTGGCCATTTTTACTCTATGAATATTCATTTTATGTAATTGAATGTGCAAATCTTATTTTAATAATCAACCCACATTGTTTCCCTTTTCTTATCTTTGTTCTTAAACTCTTTATTAATAATCAGATCTTGAAAATTCATTGAGATTCAAAATTAAATTTACTACAGCATATGTGAAACTTCATAATTTGTTGGTGTAATTAATTAAGAGGGATGCTGCATTCAATATGGACAATTGGTGAAAATGGGAATAAGAAATTAAAGGTTAGTTACCGATATGTTTCTCTTCTGAACTTCCTATAAGTCAGCTATGTGTGTGTGTGTGATCTAGTATTCGTCTCCGCTTTGTGCTTATCCTAGACCAGACACTTGATTAGGAGAGAGGGGAAATTTGAGTTTGTTAATAATTGGACACAACCTGATGCTTAAATTACAAAGTTCTAAATTGCCGTTAAATTTGAAATCTTAGACCAGACACTTGATCGTTTTTGTACTTCTTGTTCTCAAGAATTTCCTCATACAATTTAGAATTTTCTACAATGATGGTGCTATCAAGGGAACTTAATGTGGAACATATGTATTCTTGTTGTCTGTTGATTCTAGTTGCAAATTTCATTGATATATGGTTATTAAAGCAATCGATAACCATTAGAGCAGTTGATAACCATTAATTAAGTGAAACAATTAAATTAATTAAAGTAAAAACTTAAAACTTATTGCCTTTGATGAACTTTTTTTATTTTCTAATGAATTTCATGTTGCAATTTAACATGTTTCTAGGTGCCTGAATACTATTTCTCTTTGGATAAGGAGGGTATTTACAAGATAGCTTTTGAGTTAATTTTTCCTTTTTGCATTTGTGAGGTCATCTCCCTTGGACTTAAGGAAAATGTGGCTTTTGCCCAGGTTAAGCAGTACTGTGAGATGGAGAGTCATGAAGAGAAATTTCACAAACTGGTATTAGAACCTTGTTAATCATTGCTTTTTTACATTTGTTATTGCCATGATAAATGGATTTTTATTGATATTAGAATAATTATTAACTGGAGCAGTTGCATTCAATTTTTAGCATATTTGTTTCCATGTGAAGTGTAATGAGATCATGTTATGCTTTTGCAGTGGAATGCTTTTTGATGTTATGATTTTTAAAGGGTAATATTGTATGTAATAATCTTTTACCTTGCTGTGGAAATTTGCAGATAAGGAGAGCTGCTTTTGCAGATATCATATACTTTTGTAGTTTCTCAAAGTTTAACTGTTAAATTAAAGCAAAATTTGACCCTTATATTTTGTGCATGAAACATTTCTATTCAGGGCTACTTGTTATCACAAGATTTAGAAGGTAATCTCTTTGTTGCTGGAGTTTGGATACCGCCAGACTAATGCTCCAGTCTTTCCTTGTTTAATTATTTTTCTGGTATGGAATTTCAATATCCTTAAATTTGTTGCGGTGCATATCACAATTCCTGTAAATATTTGCTGGTAATGTCATTGCACTGTTTCTTGAAAATGAAAATTCTATAGTTGATTATCATTTGCACAAAATTCCAAATCTATCATGACTTCATTGATGGGGGCCAAAAATCTATCCACCTTAATATATGTAATTTAATCTTTAAGGTGTTCTGGTGTGACCATTCTTAACAAATTCAGTCTTCAACTGGATTTAAGTTTTTGCAACTCTTACAATCTTGGAATGGTCCTAAAAATAACTGTTGGTGTGTGAACTTGTGCAAGATGATTTTTCAGGGACAGCATTAAGATGCTCATGACATGGAATTTGTAGGCATTCTCTATTATTATAAAGTGTAATAATGCTGTGCATTGAACATGAATTCATGATCTAGAGTCAAAATCCTACATAGCTTATTTTGGGTTCAGAAAGCTATTTCTAGAAGCTTGTTGACCAAGATACTTTTGCTTTACTTGGCTTTTTCTTTGTTAAAAATGTACAACTGATTTAATATTCGATCAAGTCTATAAATATATTTCAGCTTCTTGTTGAATTATATGAGTATTTTGTTCAGGATAAGTTACACGTTATCATAGAAGTAGAGTCATATTTATAATTCTTAGGAAAAGTTACAAGTTATTATAGTAGTAGAATCATATTTTATAATTCTTAGGTAATTGGCATTTTACTAGTCTCCTAAAGTAGAATTATTAACTATAGGCATGAATCACAATTCCTTGAGCACTGATATTAATAGCTGATCTAAGATAAAGCTTGATTATTGTATTTTTTTTATTCATCTAGATTTTTGGTGGTATATAATTATTTTGGAGAGTTCTTTTGGGTGGGTTTTCTTGTAAGATGCTCTCCTTAAGAAGTAACTGGGGAATATTTATCTTTATTAATCTAGTATGCTTAATCATGTGTACCATTTAGTTTGGTTAAGCAATATAATATTCTGAAATCTATATGCTATATATGCCTTGAATTGATTAATCCATCTTGTAGGTAGTTTGAGGCAAATCTCAAATGATACGTATAGTTTCCATCTTGAGCTAAGCTTTCAAAATGTGATTGGATGTTGATCTCTGTTTTTTTAGAAGACTCATTAGAATGAGTTGGAAAGCATAGCTATAACATAAAAGTCATTATAGTGAGTGAGAAATTTGAAATGATCCCAAGAAATAAAGAGTGAGTTGATGCTACTATCATTGATCTCTCTTTCATTGATTGAATTTAGTGCAAGTTACTTTCATGCTTATTTACTTTGTGTTTTGTTCTTTTTGTTCTTTTAATTTTTCCTTTTTGCTTCTCTTCCGTTTTTAGATTTTTTGAGATGAGATATAATCTTATATGTGATATAATTACATCTGATGTGTACAATTTCGTTTAAACAAGGATAGGAGAGCTTCTAATGTTGACTATAATCTCTACACCTTGGACATAAGCCTTTAATTAACCAATTATAGAGCATATATTTTCTAAATCATAAGCCTTTAATTAACCAATTATAGAGCATATATTTTCTAAATAATTCCTTATGTCATATCAGTAGTTTTTCTGTTTAGGTGCTGCAGGAGTGAGTGTTATTTTATTTTCTTTTTGGCATATGAGAAAGGATAAAGTTTCTAATCTCTAAGATGTGTCCTTTGTTCTCTATTCAAGTTCAATTGCTGTTTAGGTGCTGTAAAACCAATTTTTTTTGTAAAAGATCTTTTCCTAATTCTATTTTATTATTAATTTATAACTCTTAATTTAAAGCATGAAATAATCTAGCTTTTAAGTTGGCAAATGGTTTGAAAATAAAAATGGCTATTAATATTTGCATTAAAATATTTTATTTTATATCTACTATTACATTTCATTTACTTACTTTATATTGAATTTATACAAAACGAAAATAAAACTTTGGTTCATGGTTTTTAAAATTACTTGAGATATTAAATCTGATTTGTATATAGCTAAACACTTAAAATTTGTAATAGATATTATGTTTGCCTTGTATGTAACTAAATACTTAATTGTTAATATTTGTAAGAGAAAATAATGAATTTTTTTATATAATTTAAAATAATATAGTCATATGAAAAATTATTTAAAATTGAGACTTATTGATTTGATTGTGTTATTTGGAGAGATGGTGTTTATATATGAGCAATTCAAGCACAAGTTAAGTTATTGCTCCCTGTTTCTGGTTCTCCCTTGTACTTCAGGATGAGGTACACATTTTTTTTTAAAAGATTGACTTTCTAGCATACTATTCAGAGAACAATGCATTAATTTGATTTTTCAGTGTTTTTGGATTAATTGGCCTTTGGATATGGTAATTAGTCAATTAGCAGTTTGTTGTTCTTAAATTCTCATTGATTGGTACATGCGATGGTTCACAGACAATTTGCTATTGGATGCAATCTGTGTGCAAGTAGTTAATTTTGCTGTGGTTTGCCTTTCTTTGCCACGATAGTAGTTGTTGTTGTTGGCTGTTTTTAAGGTGAAAATTTTCATTTCAGATACAATGATGAAGTTTGCATCTTTTGAGACCATTGTTGCGCTGATCTACAAACAAGTTATTCCCACACCAAAGAATGAGTGCAGTAAATCTCTAAAAGCACGTTGCATCTTTTGAGACCATTGCATATATCTTTCCATGTAGATTTGGTTGTCTTATGGCCAATATGGAGTTTCTTAACCCTTCATCATCTGGTATATCATAAAAGCATTTGGTGTTGCTTTTTATATCATATGAGTTATAAATTTTTTGTAAGTGCAAAATATTGTGTATAATACAGATACATATATACAACAATTATAATATATATATATATATATATATATATATATATATATATATATATATATATGTTGATTTTGTTATATAGTAACATTATTAATTTATATATATCTTAAACTTAAATTTTAGATTTTAAGTGTTGAATTTATCTTGATTTGCAAATAGGGAATATATAATTTTTGCAAGGAAATTTTAAAAATATTTAATTTTACCGATTCAATACCGGTGGATATATCTGTCACTGTTTTTTATAAATTAAATTAATATTTTTATTAGTTAAATTTACCGACGGAGTTTTCGTCGAAAAAAGTCAAACAAATAAAACATCCGATGGATTTTTAATGCAAACTACCGATGGAAGTTTTTTAATAAATCCATCGGTAATATTACTGACGGCATTTTCTTCGGGTAAATTGGTACTATGCACGTTTTAGGGAAGAAATATTCCATCGGTAAAAGAATAAAAATCCGTTGGTAAAACCCCATCATTAAAATTTATTTTTTTTGTAGTTTTATTAAGTATGTGAATTAATACTATTGTATAATGAAAATTTACCAATTAATGTAATTATTGAAATATATAATTACCTTACCAATTAATTTTATTTACTTTTAGTATTACTCAACTGGTACTTGTATATTTTTAATATTTGGCATAATATATATATGAATAATTAAGTACGTAAATTAATAATGTAATTATATAAAAATTTTATATATAATGAAGTTTTACCAATTAACGTAATTATATGAGCATATAATCACTTTACCAATTAATTTCATTTACTTTTAGTGTTATTCAACTATACTTATTTATATTTGTCACAATAGTTATGGAAATATGTAAATTAATAATGTAATTATGTATAATTATTATATATAATGAAATTTTAGTTGTCCATTTAAAAATTATAAATGAAAAAAAATTAAAACTTTTTTAAAGAGAATTAAGAATTAAACTTAAAATTTTTTAGAAGGAAATATTTTTTTTAATTTTGAATTTTAGGAGGAAATTAAAAATTAAATTTAAGAAATTGATAGTTTTTTAAAATATTAAAAAATAAATTTTTTGAGGTAAAAAAATTAAAAGGAAATTTATTTGTAAGGTGAGGATTTTAGAGAAGTTTAGAAACTTTTAATCCTGATTACTAAGGGTGAATATGGACTGCTTAACCAAATCATTAATCATTAAGCAGTTCGTTAAATTTTGTTAACTATTTCATCAATTTCGATTTTTTTGATTTGGTTAACTAATATTTTTCAGTTAATTATTAAAATTCATAACATACAATTATAAAAAAGAAATTTATATAAAATTCATTTCAATTTTAAATGTGTAAAGAAATTTAAAATAAAAATTTTAAAAACAAACATAATATATTAATCAAAATTCATCTTCAATAAATTAATGGCTAATACTATGAAGTGGATTTGATATATATATTTGTTGCAAACTAGCATACTTAATCATAAAATCAAATAAAAATTTTGAACAAAATAAAATGTTCAAATATAAAAAATGTTATTTAAATGTTTTCAAATAAAATATAGACTGCATTATATGTAATAAAAAAATTAACATATATAAAGGTTGATAGCATTCATGCATCAAAAATAGTATAAATATAATAATCGAGAGTAAACATATTTACCTCTCATAGTGTAGATACCGTTGAGAAAAGCAGAAGTACAGGATCTCTTATTTCTATGTCATTGGCAAATGTCTTTGACCATAAGCAGTTATGCCGGAAAAAAAGATGACTATTCTACGTACGGTCTAAAAGTCCCTTGGAGAAAACTGAGAGAGAGAGAATGGGAGAAATTTTTTTTTGATAGATTCAATAACCTCAATTCGGTTTTCTAATTCCCCTTTTATGGAGATTATCAAAGTCACAAACCTAATTTAACTCTAATTTCAATTTGAATTTGGAATTGATTATTCTAAATAGATTAGGATAATTATGACAAAGTCATTAGTGTACCCAAACTCTATCAAAGGTTAATAAGTTATTTTATATAAATATTAATTTATATAATTATATAAGATGACATAATTTAAATATATTTTAAAATATTACTCTAAGTAAGTTTTAGAGAGAAATTAAAAAAATCAAGGGATAAAAATAATATATATATATATATATATATATATATATATATATATATATATATATATATATATATATATATATATATATATATATATATATATATATATAAATTGATTGGTAGTCAAAAACCAAAATTGAAACTGAAAACATTAAAAATAAAAATTGAAATCAAGTCTATCAGATTGGTTAACCAAAAAAAATCGATTTAGTTTTAGATTGATTTTGCGACTAATCAATTTTTTTATTTTTTTGCTGACCCCTTATTAATTATACCTGATATTCTTATTTATTGTTAAAATTGGTTGAAATTAGGTAAAGTTTTAGCTTCAAAAGCATTAATTGAAAAATTTGAATAAGGTAATTATTATTGATAAGTTTTAGCTTCACACGCATGTCTTGTATGTGCCAGGCCATATGTCAATGTGTTGCATCATCTTGACATGTGGCCCAATGAGGGGGTCACACTTGGAAAATAGTGGTTTTGCCACATGCCCTAGACATGTGTCAGAGTGATGTGTTGTAACCCCTAAATTCCAGTTACCTGAATAATAGTCAGTCAAACTTGATTTTTCCTTTAGGTCCGATAATAAAATAAAAATAAAATAAATGAGCATCCTAAAAATGAAAAGAAGTAAGGTAAATGAAAAAAAAAAAGAATTATATGTTAAGTTGTAATTGATTTAGGGCCTAAATGTTAAAATAGAAAAAGATAAAGGGGTGGGGTTTAATTTTGATTGCCTTATTTTCCAGAAGGATCAGTTTCATCCTCCACTGCCCTCCCTTTTGTTTTTTCTTCTTTTTCTTCTTTTTCTTCTTTTCCCTCTTTCTTCTTCGATCATGATAGCACTGCTGCCCCACCAATCGCTATTCTCCATCGTTGTTGCAGTCCTTTGGTGTCATTGCCTTCTTCTTCTCCCTTCCCTCGCATGATAGCAAACCATAATTTTCCTCTATTGTCCTCTTTCTTTGCTTTGGTTCCCTTGTTATTTTGCCCTCTTGTTGCCATTTTTACCCCACTAGTCTTGAGGTAAGCTTCCTTCATAATTTTTAATTGGTGTATTATGAAGGAAATTTAGGGAAAAAGGGGAAAATTCATATTTAGGGATTTTAGAAATTTTGGAAAAATGTTAGATTTTGTTAACTCTTGAATTAATTTGAGGATTGGAGTAGATAATTCATTAAAATTGCTTAAAGTATGTATTTGCTTATATTTGATTAAAGAATTTATGATGGATTTATGGGTTGTGTAGAGAAAGACAATGAGATAAGTGTAAAAGGGAAAGAAGTGGAAGGAAAATGATACATTGAAGCTTTTGGAGGTTGAATTGAGGCAAATTGACCTTACATTGGTATGTGTTCAAGCAATCCTATTTTTCTTTAAAATTCTGTATTATGTAAGTAAAGGTTTTTAGTATGTAGGGTAAAATTTTCATGAATTGATGTTATAAATATATATTTAGGTGTTAAATAGATTGTAACGATCCAAAGTATTCATTGGTAAATATTTTTAAATGTGTTAAGGATGCAATCGAAATTAATGTAAATGTTAAGGGTAATTTTTGTAAATTTGCCAACTTAGGGGTAAATGTGTATTGTTAGAAACATAGTGAGGATTGATTGGATATTTTGATATGATTTCTTATCAAATGTAAAAATTTGAAAAAAAAGGAGCAAAGTGTAATTTGGTATAGCTAAACAAGTGGTCTAATAAGACTCATGCATTTATCTTATTCTAGAAAAGTGGAGAAAGGAAGCAGAATAAGGAAAAATATGCTCTTTTTCCTAGTGATGGCCGACCACTTTTTGGCTAAACTTTCAGCCACTTCTCTTTCTCCTTCATGCTACCTTTTTGCTTAAATTTCTATCTAAGAAAGGCTTGAGTATTTTGATTGATTTCAACATAGGTAAGAGAAGTAAGGTTTTATGTAAAAAAGATTCCCTCTTTCTTTACTATTTTCTTCAGAATGTAATTTTTTTCTATTTTGAGTAGTTATTGAGTGATTTTTTATGATAGTGGTTGAAAATATTAGCAAAGGCAAAGGAAAGGTGAAGAAAGAGCTCTAAGGATTTAGGGTTAGCCAACTTTTGAGGTTTAAGAGTTTTATTCCTTATACTAGATGTTTATTTTGATTTAAGTTGGTTTATAGACTATATTTGTTTTGTAATTGATGATAATGATGTTTGATATTGTTGTTATCGCATGAGTAATGGTTTATGCCTTAGATAGTGACATAGTGGAAATCTATTTAAGGTTCACATAAACCAGTTTCCATGTAATGGGCATAACTCCCACTATAGATGTCTAAATTGAGTGATTCCAGTTGTATATGAAAGATAAGAGGATATCTACAAATTTATGGAAGATCCTGAAACCTGAATCTGTCTCTAAAGTGTTCAAAACTGGGGTTGAAGTTGATAGACCTAAGCTGCTTTGTTATCCAGACTAGTTTGTAATGTTTTATTTATATCTTGAGATTTAAAAGTTATAATTGAGTTATTTTTGATGTTTTGAAAACTAGAGACATGTGTAACAACGTTATAGAAGGCCACTTTTGGCTAAAAATGATGTTTTATGGGTAGAAAAATGCATACAAACTGAGACTAAAAATCTACCTCTAGGCAGAATAGACCTCATGGTTAGCAGGTATCACCTATGACCGTGACATAGCCCAAATTTAGTATAGATTCGAAATGACATCTATGTCACAATCATCAAATATAAGCTATTGATCGTGACCTTTCCCTGCCTTTTTCTAAACTTGATTTTAAAGTCCTAAATTATTACCAAAGTATACCTAGACCTCACTAAACATTATTAAAGCATGTTAAGTATAAAAACAAGAGTAATAAGTGACAAAAAAAGAGTGTAAAGCATAATGAATTAATAAAGTAAAGTTAAATACTAAACTTTAATACATAAGAACTTGTATAGTTAATGAACATAAATGAATATAAATAGTTGTATTAGCAATGTTATATGAACCTAAATGAATGATGAGCATGTTATATTGTATCCTTTGGGCACATGAATAAGAATGATATGATATAGTAAAATGATTGCATGCTATATTAAGTGTATTGATACCATGATTCTAAATGTATCGAATGTGATATTCTGAGTGATTAGTGACTTGTTAAAGCCTGGATTTCACATAGTAGTGGATAGAAAGGCATGCCTATAAAGGGGATAGTGATCGCGGCTGTAAGTGTTATCATCAAAAGGTGAATAGTGTAGTGTTTTGATACCTTTTGGTATCTAGTGACTTGAGACTTTTATGTCTCAAGTGTTTGATATTGCTTGCCAGTATCTATTGTTGTACCTGTATACACCATTTATAAGAATTTAGGTGATGGAAGTGATTTGATTAATGAATAATGAAAAGTAATCAATAGTGTGAGTGTTTCAGTATCTCTTGATAGTGATAGTTATTCTCATTTAATAATGAAGTGTAATAAAAGAATTGCATTGTAATGTTGTTTAATATATGGAACTACCATGACATGTGTATGTGTTTCGTAATATAAAAAGATATGTTATTGTGATATTTGCATTTAAGACTTTGATAAGGAGTCAATTATACTGTTTACTCCCCGCTAAGCCATTGCTCAGCACGATGTTTTTCCTGTATAGGTTCACAGGCGTAAAGAAAAAATGCTATCCTTGAGTCAATATTTGCAGGCCATTGGAAGGGTGGCGAGTGAAGGCTAATTTTGATGATGAATTATTTTTTGTAACTATATAATTTAAAGGATTTGGGATGTATGTAGTAAAATAATTTGTAAATATACGTGTATCAGTGCAACCAATTTATTAAGGTAATATGTAAATAAAATGGTAATAAGAGCGAGCATTACATTACGGTATCAGAGTAAGGGTTTAGGCGATCCTGGCCAATAAAGTGTTAGAAAAAGATTAGATATGCGTGCATATATAGTGTTATGGCCTTAAAGCAGATGTTATCTTGCCTAGTGTAAAGATAAAATCGGATCCTAGTGAAAGAATAGATAGCTAAAAGTGTAAATCCAGTGTTGGTGCAAAGGCTAGTGTAAGTATTCTTGTCTTCTGATAGATAGTAAGGCATAGAATGGATTTGTGTAAATTTGATTAAGACTACCTAGCCTCTATATAAAGTTGAAATCAAAGTTGATTTAGATAGGGTATGGCATTCTGTGTACCTGTCAGTAACTCCTCAATAGTATGGGCAATTGATTACACACGTTATAGCACAGGATGGGGCAAACATTTATGATACAAAAAGCATACATTTGCATCCTATCATTCTTTCACAGCATTGCATTAACATCATTTGAAAAAAATATGAAAAGCATTAAAGTACATGTAAAGGCCCTAACTAGAAGGGAAATTGATAGGATATACATTGAGTGCAGTGATGATATGATAGGCTAGTTAAAGCAAGGAATAAGAGAAGCAGGGAGAGGTAATAGTAAATAGAGTTTGATCGAGATAGAGTTATAAGAATGCAACTGATAAGATTTGACAACTGATAAGGGAGAACTTCGAGGATGAAATTCTTTAAGAGTGATAGAATTGTAATGACCCAAAGTATTCACTTATAAATATTTGTAAATGTGTTAAGGATGTAATAGAAATTAATGTAAATTTAAGGGCAATTTTTGTAAATTTGCCAACTTAGGGGTAAATGTGTATTGTTAGAAAAGTAGTGAGGATTGATTTGAGATTTTGATATAATTTCTTGTCAAATGTAAGAATTTAAAAAAGGAGCAAACTTTAATTTGGTATAGCCAAACAAGTAATCCAATAAGACTCATGCATGTGTCTCATTCTAGAAAAGTGGAGAAAGGAAGAAGAATAAGGAAAAATCTACTATTTTTCCTAATGATGGCCGACCACTTTTTGGCCAAGCATTCAACCACTTCTCTTTCTCCTTCATGCTACCCTTTTGCTTAAATTTCTATCTAAGAAAGGATTGAGTATTTTGATTGATTTCAACATATTAAGGTAAGAGAAGTAAGGTTTTATGTAAAAAGAGATTCCTTCTTTATTTACTCTTTTCTTTCAAATGTCATTTTTTCTATTTTGAGTAGTGATTGAGTGATGTTTTATGATAGTGGTTGAAAAGAGTAACAAAGGCAAATGAAAGGTGAAGAAAGAGCTCTAAGGATTTAGGGTTAGCCAACTTTTGATGTTCGGGAGTTTTATTCCTTATAATAGATGTTTATTTTGATTAAAGTTGGTTTATAGACTGTATTTGTTTTATAATTAATGATAGTGATGTTTGATATTATTGTTATTGCATGAGAGTAATGGTTTGTGCCTTAGAAAGTGACATAGTGAAAATCTGTTTAAGGTTCAGATGAACCAGTTTCCATGTAAAGGATATAACTCCCACTGTAGATGTCTAAATTGAGTGATTAAGGTGTATATAAAAGATAAGAGTTATATCTGCAACCTTTTAGAATACCCTGAAACCCGAATCTATCTACAATGTGTTCAAAACTGGGCTTGAAGTTGACAAACCCTTGCTATTTTGTTATTTAGACCAGTCTATAATGTTTTATTGATATCTTGAGATTTAAAAGTCATAATTGAGTTATTTTTTATGTTTTAGAAACAAGAGACATGGGGTAACAACTTTGTTTGAGGACACTTTGGCTAAAAATGACATTTTATGGGTCAAACAATGCATAAAAATCGAGATTGAAAATCTATCTCTAGGCAGAATAGACCTCATGATTAGCAGATATGACCTTCTGACCGTTATATAGCCTAAATTATGTACAAAATCGAAATGACATCTATGTCATGGTGATTAGGTATAAGCTACTAACCGTGACCCTTCCCTAGCTCTTGCTAAACTTGATTTTAAGGTCCCAAATTATTACCAAAGAATACCTAGACCTCCCTAAACATTATTAGAGCATATTAAGTATAAAAACAAGAGTAATAAGTGACCAGAAAGGATTGTAAAACATAATGAATTAATATACTAAAATTAAATAATAAACCTTAATGCATAAGAACTTGTATAGTTAATGAACATAAATGAATATAAATAGTTGTATTAGCAATGTTATATGTAACTAAATGAATGATAAGCATGTTATATTGTATCCTTTGAGTACTTAAATAAGAATGATATGATATAGTGAAATGATTGCATGTTATATTGAGTGTATTGATGCCATGATTCTAAATGTATCAAATGTGATATTCTTGAGTGATTAGTGACTTATTGAAGTCTGAATTTTACGTAGTAGTGGATAGATAGGCATGCCTATAAAGGGGATAGTGATCGCAGCTGCAAGTGTTATCATCAAAAGGTGACTAGTGTAGTGTTTCAGTACCTTTTGGTATCTAGTGACCCGAGACTTTTGTGTCTCAAGTGTTTGATATTGTTTTCCAGTATCTACTATTGTACCCATATCCACCATTTATGAGAATCCAGGAGATAGAAGTGATTTGATTAATGAATAATGAAAAGTAATCAATAGTGTGAGTGTTTCAGTATCTCTTGATAGTGATAGTGTTTCTCATTTAACAATGAAGTGTAATCAAAGAATTGCATTGTAGTGTTGTTTAATATATGGAACTACCACGACATTTGTATGTGTTTCGTAATATAAAAAGATATGTTATTATGATATTTGCATTTGAGACTTCGACAAGAAGTCAACTGTATTGTTTACTACCTATTGAGCCATTGCTCAGTGCGAGTGTTTTTCCTATGTAGGTTCACAAGTGTAAATAAAAAGTGCTATTCTTAAGTCAACATTTGCATGCCACTGGAAGGGTAGTGAGTGAAGGCTAATTTTGATGATGAATTATTTTATGTAATTATATGTATAATGTAAAGGATGTGGGCTATATGTAATAAACTAATTTGTAAATATATATGTATCAGTGCGATAAATTTATTAAGGTAATATGTAAATAAAATGATAATAAAAGCAAGCATTACATGGATAATATGAAATTATTTACTTAAATTATAAGGGTTTAAATTGTAAAATTGTCAAATAACATATCATATGTAAGTTATGGTTTTACATATGAGTGGATTGAGATTTTATAAAATCAATGTTATAAGTAACTAATTGGATTTTAAAGAAGTAGTGTGAAATACTTAAATTGAGTTACAAGGGTTAAATTGCAAAATTGTCATTTTACTTGTACTATGTAAACTACTAGATCCTTAAAATGCATTTTATTTACTTTATTGAATTGATAAATAATTTATTATAAATGCATAATTGAAGGAATACATTTATGAAATGGAATCTAAATCTTTTAAGTCA
This sequence comes from Excoecaria agallocha, assembly GCA_037975025.1. Classification (NCBI taxonomy): domain Eukaryota; kingdom Viridiplantae; phylum Streptophyta; class Magnoliopsida; order Malpighiales; family Euphorbiaceae; genus Excoecaria; species Excoecaria agallocha. Next base: position 24,659,897 of record CM075811.1, on the reverse strand, counting down.
TGACTTGGTTTTAACTATGATTCAAGTGATTTATAATACATTATCTTTAATTGACCTTAATTAGTGAGTTTTATCAGGATTTTAAAATAATAGTTATTAAATGTTACTTTGAAATGCCTTGGTTGAAACCTATGTATTCATGAAGGGTTTATTTTTTTATACTATAAGAAAAGAACATAAACTGGGTAATCATAAGTGAAGGCTATAAATTGAGACTGGGTTTAACAGGAAAATAGAATATGAACTTAATTATATTTACCCTTAATAAAATTAGATAGGAATTGGAGTACTATGATAAGGTTGGCATGCCAATTAGGGAAAGCTAGTAGTACTGCATCTTACTTTGAATATCGAATTGAATGGCTTTGAAAGCTCCTCCGGTGAATGTAGTTAATTAGAGTTTTGGATTGAATGACACCAAGAGCTTGGTCCACATATGCATATAAATATGTATAGATATATAGATAGTGGTAATATTATTAATGTCAATGATGAGAAAAAATTAAATGGACCAAATGGTTCCGAGAACTCGATCCCGTATTTAAATCCTATTTATCCAGCATGACACAATTTTGCTGGATTTTACTTGGGACGAATACAAAAAATACATGATAAATTCTAATTAAATAATTTGAAAAATTTTAATTGAAAGTAGTTATTTAGTTATAACAGTGATTAAAGTTTAATATAGCAAAATATATAAATAAATGTGTGAGTTATACAAGTTTTAATTTCCTATAAACGATTTATTGCCTTTATGTTCAAAAATAAATAGAAATTTTTGTGCTTGATAATTTATGAAATACTTGTATGTCTTAGTTAAATATTTATATTGTTGGAAAAAAAGAATTGCTTGAACACCATTAAGTAAAATGCTTAGCGGGTGGTTTTCTTTTCGCATGTAGGTTTGAAGAATTTTTGGGGATAGTTGAAAGTGGATCTACAACAAAATTTGAGTCACAAATAAAAAATAGAGAGATTTTGAGGTGGATGCACATTTAAAAGTCATTTTGTTATCTTTAAAGTATTTTGGCATGTACACTGTATTTTGGGCATAAATTTTTATGTATTTATCTATGAGTATTGACATTGTAAATTGAGTTATCTTGGAACTGGTAATGTAAATTATCTTTAAAGATAAGTAGAATATTAGATGTGCTATGTTTTAATTTAATTGAGTTTAAGTTTTGAAATATCAGAGGAAGGGCAAAACATTTTGTGTTGGGTTTTAATTGGAGATAGATGGTAGGATAGGTCAAAATAAAAGTGTATTGAGGATTTTCTTATAGGGGGTTTAGAGAATTTTTAGAAGAAACTCTATCAATTTTTTTATAAGATAAACAGTAATTATTAATGTGAAGTTTTGTCAATAGATGATTTTGTAATTGGCCCTTTAATCTAAACTTAGGTGTGACATCCGGTATTTGAGTCTTTTAACTGATCGGGTATAGGGTGTTACATGCATCATCTTGAATGTAGCCTAATCAAGATGTGACATGTGGATGACTGTGGTCATGCCACATGTCAGTAAGTGTCTCCTGGCCCATATGGAAACCAAGTGGACCAATCAGGTTGTGCCACGTGTTAACACTAGGTCTGATGTGGTGACATATGGATTAGTAGGTCAATGCCACATGGCACAATCAGCATCAGTCGCATGTAGAGGCATGTTGTACGTATAAGCGAGTCTACCAGTCTTCCATGGGCACATGTAAAGCATTCTCTGGCCACCAAATTAGCTCAAATTTTTTTAAACTGAATTTTCCATTTTTTTATTTTTTTGTTATATTTTAATAAATTTTTTGAAGAATAGAAAATATTTTTTAATTTTTCAAACATAAATATTTTGTAGAAAAAGTTTTTTTTTCCTTTGAAAAATTTTAAATAATTTTGTAAAATTATTTTACAGAATTGTCCTTATTTTTTATTGGAATAAGTTTCAATCATATGTGTTTATACATGAATGCATTAACCTATTGCTTTCTATAATGTGTGGTAGAAATGGCAAAGATAAGGATACCCATGATTCCATAGACTCTTAATGGTATTGCTACAACTAAAGCAAGTTTGCAAAAAAGTCTATAGCATAAAATTTTGAGTGTGTAAGCTAATGACACTGATGGAATAGTGCATCATATAGCTCATATACATGAAAAAATGCAAAAGTACATTTAGATTGGTGGCCTGCATCTAGGAAGGAATGATAGGGTCCTATTTGAAGCGATGCTGAATTCTTTCGAAAACCATCAAGAATTGATGAACTTGATAAAAAAGAGTCGGTTCGTGGGAGTTAGATTTTATAGGAAATCCATTATCCAACTCTTGTTCAGGCTTACCAAAAAAGGAGTGTTGAGGAGCAACATTCCATCTATGATGGTATTGAGGAGTGGATAAAGTGTGCATTATCCATGGCTTCGGTAACCTATTTATGGGATACCTATTCAATTGTTGAAGATTGTCAAATATTCAATCCCTAAGATGAGGTAGATTTACACTTTTAGAATAGTTGACAAATGTGTCAATTTTTGTTAGCATTTATGTTTCTGGATTTATGTTTCCTTTTATCTAATAGAGATGAGTGGCTTAGCATTGAATTGTTGGGTTTTATTTATTGGTTGAATAAATATGTTTATTTAGATATTATTATGTCTTTTAACTTTATAACGAATGTATTTATTTACTAGTTATTTGCCTTGCAAGATTTTATGAGTATAATTATTACATGATTATAAAGTTAAGACTTAATAAATTAAACTAATAAAAATTCCCTCTTGAGTTTGAGAACTTAAAATCCAATAATTCAGGTTTACTATGTATGAAATTTTAACATATAAGGTTAGACATTAGAATTTAGAGGGTTATTGAATACTTCAAGTAGACTTTTTGAATTTAAGCCCAATAGAAAACTTTACTAAGTCATTATTTCAAATGCATAGTAAATAACATGTATTTCCTAATTCTCCTTTAATGATGTGCAATTTTATTCCATTAGAGATTGAAATATCCAAAAGGGCTACTATTTCCAAATCAATTGTTGTTGAACTAAACAAAGATATAAAATTTAATCATGATAATTATGAAATTTGGAGTACAAAAATCCAGTATGTGCTTGAAAAGCAAGATGCTTTATAACCCTTAAGTTCAATTATTGCTGAACCTGAGGATGGCATAACTACCCAACATAGACGGGATTGAGATGCTTATATGGAATGGAAAAAGAAAAACTCCAGTGCTCGCATCATCTTGCTGAGTACGAAGGATGATGACATCATTAGGAAATTTTACAAGTATCAGATTCTAAACAATCTATGGATCACTTTGTAGGAGAAATTTAGAGGTGTGTCTCTGACTAAGCTCTAATTATTGATGATCAAATTTGATACTTATCAGAAGAAGTTTGATCACAGCATGTGAAAACATCTAAGAGAGATGAAAAATATGATATATGAGCTTAGTGAGGCTGGTCATAAGCTAACTGATGAGCAACAGATCCAAGTTATCATCCATTCTTTACCCAATAGTTAGGAGCATATGAATATGCAACTGACTCATTTGGCCATCATACAAACATTTAAGGATGTCATTCATCTTGTAGAACTTAAAGAGGATCGTATGATGGTTATTAAGATCAATGCTGAGGTGTATGTGGCATAGTCCTATTATGGTGGAACGAATTCTAACCAGACTAAAAGAAAAAAGTTCAAAAATTAGGGTAAAGACAAGGCTAAGGAGACTAAAAAGCAAAAAGTGAGACGTAATACTAAGAGGTCCAAAGGCAATAAGAAATTCAATATTTCAAGAGTAAAGTGCTTTAATTTCCAACAAAAAGGATTCTATGCAAGAGATTGCATTATGCCCAAACAAGTACATAATTTTAACTCAAGAGTTAGTGAAATTTGTGTATCCAGTTCTATATTCCTAACTGATTTTCATCCTTTATAGGTGATGGACTAAAGAGGACACTGGGATAAGGGATTGAGATACTTTTGTCGAATTTTGACAAATCCCAAATGGATTTATGTGTGAAATAATACTAGAGTGGCAGTTCAAGGGATTGGTATATGCATATTAGTTTTGCATGAAGGTCGAACCCTATTCTTGCATGATATACTTTATACCCTGGATATTTATAGGAATTTAGTTTATATTTTCGCTTTGATGAGGCTTGATTTTGATTTGCATTTTAAGGATGATAGTATGTATTTATGTTTGGATAATATTTATTACAGTTCTGGTTTTATTTCGAATGATCTTATTATTACGGATATTAATCCTAATTACATGAATAATACTAGTTTCTTTAATCTCTTCATCCACTTCACATAGTTGTGAGAATAATGTGAAATTGTGGCATGCTAGGTTAAATCACATTAGGCAAGACCGAATTAGTCAGTTAGCCAAAATAGATTTATTTGGTGACTTAGATGAAATTGATTTACCTACTTACTGGCATTGCCTAAAAGGAAAACTAATTAAAAAACCGTTTGAAAAAGGAACTAAGGCCAAATTTCCATTGCAATTAATAAATTCTAATGTTTATAGTCTAATGAATGTGAGGGCAAGGCTTGAGGCCTACTATGATGTGTGATGGAGCCCGCCTAATACCAATTTAGTTCTCAAAGGCCTGCTTTTAGGGTTCAAGACCGGATGAGGCTCATTATAAGTCATAAATTGGCCACTTCATAACAAAAGGGGTTAGGTCTTAATTATTGTTGATGGTCAACGAATAGAGGCATCTAATATGAGCTTAAAGAGGCAGAGTTATGGAGTCGCCACCCAACAGAATGTTGGAAAATAAATCTTGACCTTTTGATGCCTAAATAGAGATTAGTGTTCAGAACTTCACTCTTTCTTGGCATGTCAATTAGGTGTTATTTTATAATTAGATTTTGTTTGTTAATCCACTACCTCCCCTCTCACATGGTGCATTCAAAGAAATTAAGTAAACATGGCACTCAAATAAATAAAGTGATAAATAAAGCGATAAAAAGTAAACAATTCCTACTTAAATCTATTACAAGAGTAAACTATCCAAAAAGGGATAAAATATGATGCACAAAATGGGATATTTATTAGGTTCGAGAATATTGATTCCCACATGCATATTTACAAAAGGAAGATGAAGAATTTTTATCAATTTTAAAAAGACAAAAGATGAGTGATCCCAATTTTGATTCAAATAAAACCCTTTTTTATTGTGTGATTTTTGTGATGAAAATTGGACATTGGGCCATTTTTTTAATCAAAATATAAGTTAATTAAGTATAAAATATTTAATGAATTTTATCAATTATCATGCCAAAATTCCCTATTTTACTAAACTATTACATCCTAAAAACTGAAATACATCCAAAATAAATAAAATACCAAAATTAATAAATAAATAAAACAACAAATAAAGCATAATAAAAAAGAAAAATATAGTATAATTAAAATGCAATAAAATAAAAGTAAAGGGAAAGAAGAAAAAACTAGTTGAAGGATGGCCTCTAAAAATGCTAACCTTTCAAAAAAGTACTCCAAAATAGGGAAATGAAATTGCTCAAACAAATGCACAAAGAAGCAAAAATAATTAGCACATAAAACATCGAATAATAAAATTAAAACACACATAAAAAACATAATGGAGTAAGAAAATGGTAAAACAGAATGTAAATCATGCTAAACAAAAGTAAGAATAATAGTAAAATATAATTAAACATGCAAAATTAATTGAATATGCAAAGTAACACAAAAAAGTCTAAAAGTGAGCTAAACAGGGGTCACAGATACCCCAAGGTAAGGCAGATAGCCAAAGGAGGAAGAAGAGTGGGATGGAAGGAAGGCACCGAGATGCCCCATCGGTCGCTATGATTAACGACCGTCTATCTACCTTTGTTCTTATCTATCGCTTGCAACACAAGCAGAATGCAGGTTTCAAATAGAAAAACTAAGAAAGAGCCCTTATAATCCCCTAACATGCATATTCAACTCCCAAAATGTGCAAAATCTAACCACGACATTGAAAATACATTTAAATCATGCATTAATCAGCAAATAACCACGTAAAAATTAGAAATCAAGCCAAGATATTCATTATGCCTTAATAGAGAAAATATGAACTCTAACATTCCACTCTAACATACAAACAAGCAACTTTAAAGCATAATGGCACTAAGAATTATAAATAAATAGATTTAATAGCATAAAATCATAATAATGGCATCATAAAAATTATAAATAAAAATAACCTATCTATATGATCATAACATGATTTAAAGAGGGAAAGGGACTTGGGATCTAGAATATTACCCTCAAGATTTTTGATTTTGTAACTCTAAAGAATGATGATCTTAACTCCAACCCTCGATTCCCATATTTAAAAAATAAAGAAAATATTTTATGTATTTTGTGAATAATTGTTCAAGGTTTCAGCCTCTGAGAGCAAAGAATCAACTTTCTCTTCCTCAAAGTTTGCTCTTTTCCAGGTGTGAGAGTTGCCAAAAAAACCCAAAATTTTCCCTTTTATTTCTGAAAAAAAGTTCGGAATAAACTCCAACTTTAACTCTTCAGAAAAGAAATATTAAATCCCTAAAATTTAGAGTTGATTAGATCTTCTAAAATTCGATCCAAATCTAAAATTTTTAAAATTGGAAAATGTGGGAAATCTAGGAATAAACCCATAGAAAGCTGTGCCTCATACGATTCCCTAAAATATACAAACATGCCTCTGATTTGATCCCAATTGAATGAGGGTAGCAATAAATGGTTGTTACTCTATGACAGACATCCATCTATCATTACCGAAGGTCAAAATCAAGATTTTTTGAAGTTCTTATAAAAAATTTTGGAAAATTAACCTGGAAAACCACAAAACTTTTTACGAAAAATATATGAATTTGAGGTTAAAGCTTTGAGATTCATGTTCTCCATCAGAAATAGATTGATTTTTCATCAACGGATAACCCTAATCTAGGCTAACTCAGGTCACGGTGTTTATAATTTCCCCCAATTTTAAGAAACTAGTACACTAGTGCCAAAAATGAGATAAAATTCAGAGTAAAAGGAAAAAATATGTGTACCTAAGGCAGTGAATCTCTCATTGATTGTTTGAAAACATGTATTATTTAAGGTAGTGATTCTTTGATTGAGTATTTATCGTTAGCTTGTTGATGTGTTAATCTTGGATTGGGCAGTTACCATTAGCTTATCGATGTGTTAAATCTATTTTAACTATTTGATTAGCACCAGGCGGTATGCAGAATCAAGATGAGTTATTGTATCTAATTAGAGCTAGTTATTAGCATGCAGTATCAAATAATTGGATTAGTTGATGCAATCTGTTGGCATGCCTAACCTTATTGTTGTGGTGGTTTTCACCATCTGCCAATATGACTAACCTTGCTACGGTGGTTAATGCCATCTGTCGACATGTCTACCTCTCTTGTTAACCAATATTCATGTTGAAAGATTTCTAACAAATATGCATTTATAAGGAGTGACTGATAGCACATTTCATAGTTTACTTCTCATCTATAAATCTATCTAGAAGATACTACAACATAATTCTTTCCCTCATCATTGGAAGTTAAAACAACCTTTTAGACTATCCCTTTTTCAATGTGCTTTAGTTTTATACTGTGATATTGGCTTTAGCTATGAGGCCCTAAACTATACCCTAGTAGGATTAACATGTAATTTAATAAGAGGTTGAAAGAGTTTTAGTATAAAAGAATTGTTAATTATGCAATCGAGACGTAATCTGTATTAGTATAAAAGTGAAGGGTAATTTTGTAAATTATTAATTTGGGCTAAATGTGCATTACTTCGAAGAAGTGGGGATTAATGTGTTAAAATACATTAGTATGGTGTGTGAGTGGTAATAAAGACTAATTAGAAGGAGGTAAAGTGCAATTAATAATGGCCAAACAAGTAAACCAATTGCTAGCAAGTGCGTGTCCCTTTCTAGAAAAATGAAGAGAAAATAAGAAAAGAATGAAAAAAATCTATCCCCTTTTTGATGGTTTGGCTGGCCATTTATGACAAAAAAGTCTCCAGCCATTTTCTTCTTCCTCATACCACTTCTTACTTATAATTTTACCAAAATAAGGGCTTATGTATATTGGTTGATTCTTTAGCACGATAAGGTGAGTAAGTGCATGGTTTTTGATATGAAGAAGGTTTTCCTCTCCTTCATTCTTTATTTGATAAGTATTTTAGAGTGTGTATCCATCACCTTTGTATGATAATTAAATGATATTTCATAGTAGTTGTTGGAGAAGCTAGCCAAAACAAAAAAAAGGAAAAGGTGGAGCTCTAAATGAACTACTTAGGCCAATTTTGAGTTATGAGAGTTGTATTCTCTTTTCCATTTGCTTAAATTGATTTGATTTGGTAAATGTATTATAGATGACCTGTAATTAATGTTAGAGTTTAGGAAAAATGTTGTAATGCATGAAAATAATGATTTGTGTCTTGAATAGTGACTTATTGAAAATCTATCTTAGGGTTCACTTGAACTAATTTTAATATAGAAGCCATAACTTGTCCTTTAGTAAGAGGTACATCTATAACTTTTTATGAGAAATCAAGACCTAATTCTACTTCCAAAACCTTCATAATGTAACTTAAAGTTGAATGATCACTGCTGCTGCTTATTTTGTGAATATCTCAAATGTAATGATTTTTAATGATTTAAAAAGTAAAACATAAAGGGATAAATGTATAGAAGAAAGTGTTTCTAGAAAATAATGTTTGATAAGTCTACAATGATATACAAGTTAAACTCAAACATCTGTTTATAGAAATCTTGGGGCAGAATGGTGCACATGGTAGAGACTATTTTGTCTCCACCATGTGTACTATTCTATATTGATTAGGACCATTATACATGACAAAGAATATTTAGTCTCCATTGTGTGCCTTCCCTATTTACACCATACTTGATTTTTAAGTCTTGAATTATCATCAAAACTTGCTTGAACTTCTGTGAACACTTTTAGAGCATTTTAGTCATAAAAATAAGAACATAATGTGACATGAAATATGTATAAAACTTATTGGAATGTTGAAATATAGTTGTGGAATGAACTTAACCATAAGGTACAATTAAGGGTACATATACATGAATATGCATAGGTGTATAATTATTTACAATTAATCGATGTGAATAAACATGAACATTGTTATGCATAATGCTACATGTTATATGATAAATGATAATCATGTTGAAGTGTATTTTAAGTGTGATTGATTATGGATTATATAGTGATATTGTTGCATGTTCTATTATGTGTAATGACTCTATGATCCTAAATGTAATTGAAAATGATATTCTTGAGTGACTAAAGACTTTTTGAGAGCTTGAATTTCACATAATAGTAGATAGATAGGCATGCCTATAAGGGATAGTGATTGTAGCTACTAGTGTTGGCATTGAAAGGTGTCTAGTGTTTTGACACCTATTGGTATCTAGTGATTCGAGACTATTGCATCTTTAGTGCTTTATACTGCTTACCGGTATCTATTGCTTGTCCTCATTATCTACCATTAATGGAAATTCAGGAGATAAAAGTGACCTAATTGCTGAATGATGATAAATGATTAAAAGTGTAAATGTTTATTGCCTCAATGAAATGTTAGTGTTCCTTATTGATTTTTGTTAGTGCAATTGATTGAAATGACGATATTGAGGTATTATTATATGTTTAGAGTTATTACCATGAATGTGTGCATGTTGTGAGGATGTGAACATTAAGATAGGCTAATTGCTAATTTCTATTACCAAATGCATTTTCCCATATTGTATTTGTGTTTGTGACTTTGTCAAGAAGTCGATTGCATTTTTTTACTTCCTATTGAGCCATTACTTAGAAGGGGTGTTCTTTTTGTGTAATTATATAAATGTAGAGTAAAAGTGCCAGTTGTCAAGTCAACATCTGCATGCCACTAGGAGTAAAGCTTGAAAACTAATTTTGGTATATAGTCCTTTTTTCTGTATTGTATAATGTAAAGGATAAGGATATGTAATTTATGTATAGAACAAATGATTGTAAATATGTTTTAAGTATTTTGAATTAATATATATGTTTGCATATGTTGCGAAATGGAAATTGTATACAACTGAGTAAGGTAATTTTAAATATTAAAAGCATGACTAAAGAGACATATAAAACTCATAAGTGAAAATTAATTTAACAAGTTAAACTTATAAGACTCGTAGCGTTCTTATATTCCTTCTAGGGGGTATAAGGGTGTCATAATTTAATTGGTATTAGAGCATAAGTTTAGGTGATTCTAGACTATAGGATGTTAGAGAATAGATTAGATATATGCATCTATAAAGTGTTTTGGCCTTAATGCAGATATTGTCTTATATTGGGTAAAGATGAAATCGGATCCTAGTGAAGGTGTAGGTGGAACAACTGAAAGTGTGAATCCAGCATATGACAATCCTCCTGCAGCTAAGCAATCATTGCTAGTAGGGGATCTAGATTTTATTCTAGATAATCCAATGCTAGTGTAATGGCTTATGCAAATAATAGATATTTTGACTGCTTTAAAAGCTTCGGCTGATCTTATAGGGAAGAGGGATGCAGAAGAGTTTATAGGTATATCAGTGGATAAGTTAGATGTAGCTAAATTTTGGTTAAAGAAATTAAGGAGAATATTGTAAGAGATCAATTATCCATAGAAACAACAAGTTACATGGGCAGTGTCCCTATTGCAAGGTCCAACTTATGATTGGTGGAAGTTGGTACTTCAAAATCCTCTATAACTTGCTGAATTAACATGGGACTTTTTTATCTAAGAATTTGAGAAGAGATATGTTACTAAAGATTACAAGGAATCAAAATGGAAGGAATTTGTAAGCCTAAAGTAAAAGAATTTGACAGTAGTTGAATATGAAAAGAAGTTTAGTCAACTCAGTAAGTATATGCCTGACACACTAATGATGGAAGACTTTAGATGTTGTCAATTTAAAGATGGTTTAAATGAGAATATTCGAGGATGTTTAGTACCAATAATTGCCATAAAAATAGTGAATTATTATCAATTGGTTGTGGCTACCTTGAAAGTGAAAGAATATGAACAAGTAAACCAAAAGAGAAATATGCAAGATAGTAGAGTGACTGGTAGTAAGAAGGCTCATGAAGCTCAAGGTAAGCAAGTCACCTAGGGTTCGACAAATAATTCAGCCTTAGCCATTAGTGCTATAACACCATCTAATAGAGGTAGCACCCTACTGATATGTGAACATTGTTAAAAAAACATTAGGGTGTTGTACAAAGCTTATGTGACACTTTTTTTAAGTGTGGTAGCATAGAACATATGCTAGCCATTTGCCTCTAAACTCGAGAGTTTATCCTCACAAGTGAGTGAAGGTAATGTTAATGTTTCTAAAACTCGTAGAGGTAGACAAAATCAAGGGAGTAGGGGTCAAACACCATCTAAGATGGTAGAGAAACCTATCACTTTTAACACTCCAGCTTAAGTGTATGCTATGATCGGAGAAGACAATGATGATCTTGAAAATCTACCTGGTATGTTTTATTTAGTGTTAATTTCCAAATGATATTATTGTTTAAAGATAATGCATTGGTATACTTAGGAGCGAGAAGAATTTCAAGTACAAAATTCTTAAGAGGGAGAGAAATGTGAGGCCCCAAAGTATACACTAGTAGGATTAAAATGTAATTTAATAAGAAGTTGAAAGAGTTTTATCATGAAAGAATTTTTAATAATACAATCGGAATGTAATCTGTATTAGTATAAAAGTGAAGGGTAATTCTATAAATTGTTAATTTTGGCTAAATGTGCATTACTATTAAAGAAGTGAGGATTAATGTGTTAAAATGAGTTAGTATGGTGTGTGATTGGTAGTAAAGACTAACTAGAGGGAGGTAAAGTGCAATTAATAATGGCTAAACAAGTGAACCAATTATATGCAAACATGTGTCTCTCACTAAAAAAGTGAAGAGAGAATAAGAAAAGAAGGGAAAAATGTATCTCCAGTTTGATGGTTTGGCTGGCCACTTATGGCCAAAAAGTCTCCAACCATTTTCTTCTTCCTTATACCACTTTTTACTTATAATTTTACCAAAAGAAGGACTTTTGTATATTGGTTGATTCTTTAGCACAATAAGGTGAGTAAGTATATGGTTTTAGATATAAAGAAGGTTTTTCTCTCCTTCATTCTTTATTTGATAAGTATTTTAAAGTGTGTATGCATCACCTTTGTATGATAATTTAATGAGATTTCATGGTAGTTGTTAGATAATCTAGCCAAAACAAAGGAAAGGAAAAGATGGAGCTCTAAAGGAACTGGGTAAGCAATTTTGAGGCATGAGAGTTGTATTCTCTTTGCTATGTGCTTAAATTGATTCAAATTGGTAAATGTATTGTAGATGACCTGTAATTGATGTTAGAGTTAAGGAATAATGTTGTAATGTATGGAAATGATGATTTGTGTCTTGAATAGTAACATAGTGAAAATCTATACTAGGGTTCACTTGAACTGATTTTAGTGTAGAAGCCATACCTTATCCCACTACAAGAAAAATCCAGTTTCCCGACGGAAATTCCTAACGGAAATGACTAAATTTTCGTAGGGAAACAAAAATGCCTACAAAATTTATCGACGAAAACTGGCGTTAGAGAGTTGGTTGTTGGCACTTTTGCCGACGGAAAAATTTCCGTAGGTAAATTTACCGATGGAAAAATCAACCGTTGTTAATTTCGTTGGGAAGTTCAGACCGAAAAATTATCGTAAATTGTCATATTTACCGATAGATTTGAAAATTCCATAGGTAAATTTATCAACGAAAAATAGTATTCCGTAGGTAAATTTACCGACGGACTAAATATTCCATAGGTAAATTTACCTATGGTTTGAAAATTTCGTAGGCAAACTAGCGACGAAAATTTTCCGTCAGTAATTTTTGTTTATATTTTTAGTAATAATTTATACATTTCTGTCGAAAAATATTAATTACAAAATTTTAATTATTTTTTTCTATATATTGAAATCCTAAAAAAATCTATATAATTTACAGTAATAAATTAATAGACATGAAAAATGACTTCTTTCCTCAGACAAGAAGAAGCATGGATATTTTTAATAAAATACAATCAATTCGTGGAATATGACAATTTTAATATAACTTGGAATATCCAAGCAAGACAATTTAGTTATTAATAGGAAAATAAAATGAAATGCTTTTTAAGCTTCAAAATGATTAATCACTTTGGTGTTGTATAACTCAAGAGGCCAAAATAATTCTATGCGTAAGGAATAGAACAAGTAAATAATATATACCATTAGATAAGTCCACAAATAATTAATCATGAATTTCATTTCACAAATAATTTAATCATGAATGTAAGATTATCACTGCTAAAATAAGACTTCTATAATGTAAAATAACAGAGTTTGCTCTGGCTTTTATAGTCTCTAAATCTAGAACAAGGTGATGCCTTCCTATCCAGACGAAATTCTACTAACAACCAGACTAAGAATCTGCCAGTAATTGTATATTCAGCTTTCCAAAACCTACTTTTCCCACCTCCAAATTCAACCATGCACTAGTTATTTTAATTTCAGAACCTAGATGCCTATTTTCTTATGTATTTTCCCAACCTAAATACACACAAGAAACCAAGCACAACAGTAATAAGTTGGGTACCTATTTACGTTGATACACAATTCATGGCAAATGAATCACTGAATTTTATGTCCTTGTTGAACATAAAAAGATATTTATAATAATAAATTAATAACATAGTTTACAAATGCTATTGCTTTTACAATACTAAAAGGTTGTGTTTAATTCTTATTGTAAGTGTTCCATAGTTTACTTTGTAGAAGTATCTCTTAAATTACATAGTTAAAACTACTAATTATGAGAGAAATATGCAGCAGACCAAAAACAAAAAAGGTCCACATAAACAACTGGAAAGCAAGTTCAAAAAATATGAACATTGAAACTCAAGGAAAATTAATTCCAAGCATTTATTGAAGATTTATTCTTTTAGCAAAACATTCACAATATTTGTAACAAATGAAGCACCTTACACATTTGGTGAGAAAGAAAACAAAAATCACAATAGATCCTGAAATAAGTGCATCAAACACCCTCAAAAGCCTCAGCAAATTAGAGGATATACAAGATTAAAAAAAAGTAATAACATATAAAGAGAAAACCTACAAGCCACTGATTGAAGCCATCATGGCGAATTTGAGAGAACTGATGCCACTAGAAATGGTTCCAACAAATCTCCTCTTCCCAGCTTCTGCAATTCTTGCATGCTGCTTCACCCATCTCCTCTTCCAAGCTTGGTACAATCCATTTCTAGTGCCAATTATTGTAAAGTGCCAATGACTTCTTTCCATAGTAATAGCATATAAAAGAGAACATACAATCAATATATACCGTATTTTAATCTTTATTCAGCCATAGTCAATTGTCACCTAAAGTGTTAAAAACGGTATCTATTTGTCCCTATTGTTATATAACTGGCTCAAATTCACAACTAATAATACCATAATTTCAAATAAACAAACAGAGATATCTATAGCAGACTAATTGAAATTAAATAAACTTATTCCATATATACTTAATTATATGTTATTACTCTCAAAAAAGGGTTAAAATTTCTTATAATTAGACCTTTTACTTTTGTTTAACTAAAATCTAGCTATTTTGATATGTTTATTATAAGAAATTTTAATAATTTTTAAAGAATTAAAATATAATATCAATTTAAGTACACACAAAGCAAGGTTATATGGTTTAAATCAGTTTATTTATAAGAACCGATGAGAAATAGAAAATTACTTAACATACCTTTTCGTTGTCTCTATTGGAAAATCTCACTATCTCCGAACAAGCTGCACTCACTTGCCATCCCTTCCGAAAAAGCCTTTTAATCAAACTAACACAACCGAATAAACTCTATTTTCGAGCAGTCTGCCATACAAACTAACACAATTGAATAAACTAAAAACTCTTCTAAGCACATTAATATGTCCATTTACAGGTATAATCATCTCTACATTTACAGTGCTTTAGATTCAATTAAGGTTTCTGGCTAGGGAACATAATTAAAAACAGTTTCAAAACCAATACGAGCATATGTTATTCACAGCCTATATCAAGTGAGACGAGAATTCTATTAAAAAAATAATAAGACAAGAATGAAGTTTTCTAAAGATGCCTCACTACCATTCCCTTTTCCTAGATTCTAGTAGTCACTTACTGCCTATTTAGGGTACACAAATGTTTTTGAGGTTTAAGTAAGATTCTGACAGAAACTGTAAATAATAAGGGTAATTACTCTAGGATTTAAAATCTCTTCTAAAAAGAAATATATTAATCAATCTTATACAATCGATGCTTTGAAATCTCTTCTAAAAGAAACATATTCACAACACAGAAGTGAAAATTATTTTCAATATCCAAGAAAATTTTTTTCCAAAAAAAAACTGACATAAAAAGAGTAAATTGTGTTTACTGGATATACAAACATAAATATATAATAGATAATATCATTTTCTTAAAAAAATAATTGTAGAAGATATATTCTTAATAGATTATTGATATGCTATATATTGAAAAAATAATTATAGAGGAGTTATTTAAATAATGCATTAATTATTATGTGCAGATGCATCTAATATGTGGATCATACTAGTATATAATCAAACAAATGAGTGGCTACTTGGTACCACTGAAAACTATCATATTGGCTTAATCATTTTAATTCTACCAAATGGGATCAATCCAATCAATTTTCATAAAGATATGTATATTATTTAAGGCTAGCAAGTCTCACATCTTTAAGAAGAAATAACTCATACAAGATGTAGGCTAAGTTACCTTCAGATGACTCTGGTTTATACCTAGCTGTTCTGTACTTCTAAAATTTATGAAATATAATACCCAAATTAATAACATATATGACTAGCTTCTAATAGGAAACCAAATAGATGGTCAAGCATTTTAGATGAAAATATATACACACCTGCATGTGGCTTTTAACATGGTAGATGGTT
The DNA here is from genome assembly GCA_037975025.1 of Excoecaria agallocha. Classification (NCBI taxonomy): domain Eukaryota; kingdom Viridiplantae; phylum Streptophyta; class Magnoliopsida; order Malpighiales; family Euphorbiaceae; genus Excoecaria; species Excoecaria agallocha. Next base: position 24,643,864 of record CM075811.1, on the reverse strand, counting down.
AAGGCTTCTACGTTCATGAGCTTCAAGACACCTTTTGGGGTAGCTCCTGTAATTTAAAACTCTTAGGTCAAATTAAACAGGATAACCTAATTCCTATGGCCCTAAGGTTTGTTAAATAGTATAAGCATAACTGGGAAACAAACCCACTAGATCTGTATAGTTTCCCAAATAGCTCATTATGTACCTAATGGTAGCTTAATTAAATCCTAACTCAAGAAACAAACCCACTAGATCTAAAATCATAGATCTGAATGATACCCAAGGTTAACATGTTTTCCAATTTCTCCAAAATCCTTAGATCTAAAATTATTTTCATTTTATTTTAAATTCTTACTACATTTCACTAAATAAATAATTAATGAAGCTTACCACATGTGTAAATAGAGGAATTATGGCCAAAGGAGCAAAAGAAGATGAAGAATTTGAAGCAAGAAATAGAAGAGGTAGGCTTCTCTCTTAGCTCAACGGAAAAGGAGGAAAGAGGAGAGGAAGGCAATGCAAGGTGGACCTGCAACAGTGGTGGAGGGCGACAGAGATGAACGACGGTGCAGTCGTGGCTGGAAAGGGAAAAGGGGAAAGAAGAAAAAAAGGGAAAAATGAAAGGGAACCCAATTCTCCTTGAAATAAAGCAACATGGATTTTTAATGTTTTCACCTTTCCAAAACGACGTAGTTTTCGGTGAAGGTAGGAAAAATCCAATTTAGTCCCTTAACTCTTCCAATTTGAATTCCTAAGCCCTAATTCAAATATAATAAAATATATAATATTATTTCTAAACTTTACATTACTTCATTTCGAGTCTAATTTGTTAAATTTACTTTAAAGCAGATCAACAAGGTGCTCTTGTCACTTTTCTACCTGGTTTTAATGGCAATTTCCCATTAAAACACTACTCCGACAAGTTCTTTAATTTCCATCAAAACATCAACTATACAGTTATATATGATTTTATTAATGACATTTTTTTAATTATTAAAAATAATTAAATTTTTAATCATACATCAAATTAAATCATAGAAGAAATTAATTTTTATAATAAGTTTCATTATTTAATATATATATATATATATATATATATATATATATATATATATATATATATATATATATATATATATATATATATATATATATATATAACTTACTAATTGAAACTCCTAAACCACAATTTTTAAATAAAAATGAATAAAATAGTATTTTTAAAATATGTATTTTTTTAATAAAAATAAGAAATAAATAAAAAGGGCATCATGGTCATAGTGCCACAGTGAGAAATTGCTAGCAAAATTAGGATTTCAATTTTTTTAATTTCCCTATGGAATGAAATTTCTATAGTGATATTCTCAATCAACTCAAGTTTTGGGGCGTTACAAATTGATCAAATATGTTAATTAAATTATGCAGATAAAGACATTTAATTGTTTATTATAAAAAATTGAGGGCTTTTTTTTTTCAAACAATGGACTAAAACCGAATCGAAAACCAAAAATCCAAAACTTTATAAACCTTAACAATTTTTTCGATTATATAGTCACTGAATAAAAATTTACATGAATTTAGTTTAGATTAAATTATAATTTAATTAATTAATTTACTTAAACTAAAATTTATAATTTCATGGTTTTAAATTAAAGTTAGAGAAAAAATGGATTTTCAATTTTTTCAATTTTCCTACGGAATGAAATTTTCGTAGGTAAATTTCATATGAAATTGTGGTTTTGTAGGTAATTTACCTACGGAGGAAAATTTTCGTAGGGAAATTCCCTACGGAATTATATTTTCGTAGGTAAATTACCATGAATGTATATGTTTTTTGAGGTGATGTGAACATGAAAATAGGCTAATTGTTAAATGCTATTACATAATGCATTTTTCCATATTGTATTATTTATGTTTGTGACTTCATCAAGAAGTCGATTGTATTGTTTTACTCCCTACTAAGCCATTGCTCAGCATAAGTGTTCTTCTTTTATAGATATATAAGTGTAGAGTAAAAGTGTCGATTATCAAGTCAACATATGTAGACCATTATGAGTAAAGCTTAAAGACTAATTTTGGTATATAGTCATTTTTTTAATTGAATAATGTACAGGATAAGGATATGTAATGTATGTAAAGAACAAATGAATGTAAATATGTTTTAAGCATTTTGAATTAATATATGTGTTTGCATATATTGCAAAATTGGAAATTGTATGCAACCGAGTAAGATAATTTTAAATATAAAAAAACATGACTAAAGAGATATATAAAACTCACAAGTGGAAATTAATTTAACAAGATAAACTTATAGGACTTGTAGCGCTCTTATATTCCTTCTTAGGGGTATAAGGGTGTCACATCAACCTTGCAAATCAATTGTTGCTGAAGTATTTCACTTTGTCTTAAGCCATATGGATCAATTACTGGTGAAGTCTCTCACTTTGTCTTCAGCCATGTGGGTCAATCACTGGAGAAGTCTCTCACTTTATCTTCAGCCATATGGTTCAATCATTGGTGAAGTTTCTAACTTTATCTTTAGCCATATGGATCAATCATTGGTGAAGTCTTTCACTTTATATTCAGCCCTATTGATCAATTGCTGGTGAAGTTTTTCACTTTATCTTTGGCCATATGGATGAATCATTGGTGAATTCTCTCACTCTATCTTCAGCCAAGTGGATCAATCACAGGTGAAGTCTTTTATTAGTTTAATAATTCCCTTGTCCAAGGATGGATCCTTTAAGAGTTAGAAAATATTTGCACTTCTCTTTGTTATGCATCTTTTTTTATTTCAACTTGTTCAGGTGACTTCTTATGGCTTTATAGGTATCCTGGAGCTATAACCAAAGAAGAGGAACCAGCATAGACTCCTATCTATTCCCCATTCATAAATACTTTATCCTTCTGATCCAGTTTCGTGCGAGTATCATCAACAAGTTTCTCCATTCCATAAGCAAATAATGTAATATCCCAAAGTATATAATGGTAAATATTTGTAAGAGTGATTGGGATGTAATCAAAATTAATTTAAATGTGAAGGGTAATATTGTAAATTTGCTAATTCAGGGATGAATGTGCATTCCAAAAAAAGTAAGAAGGACTTGATTGAAATTTTATATTATAAGTTTCATGCCAAATGTTACAATTGGTGAAAAAAGAGGGAGCAAAGTGTAATTTGCAATAGTTAAACAAGTGGTCCAATGAGAAATAAGCATGTGTATTATTCAAGAAAAAGGAAGAAAAAGCCAAAAAATGAGGAAAATTTGCCTTTTCTTAGGGATGGTCGGCCACTCTTTGGCCAAAAAGTTAAGCCATTTTCTCCCTTTCTTTTATATCTCCTCTTTCTTCAAGTTTCTATATGAAAGGTGTTTGTGTATTTGGTTGGCTTTCAAAGCCTAATGAGGTGAGTAAAGTATGGTTTCATGTAAAAGAAACCCTCTTCTTCTTCTTCTTCTTCTTCTTCTTCCTATCTTTAGAATATGTATTTGCTATTTTGATTAGTAATTGAGTAAAGTTTAATGATAGCTATTGGGAAGTATAACAAGAGCAAAAGGATGGAGAAAGAAGAGCTCTAGAAAGTGAAAGTGACTATCTTTTGAGGTTTGGGAGTTTCTTTTTTTATTTATATATTTATTGGTGTTAAATTAATATATGCACATGTTATAATTGTTTTGAAATTGATATTAGAAATAATTGATGAAATAATTGTGTATGTGATTGAGGAAGTGTGACTTAGAGAATGAGATAGTGAATAAAATTTATCTAAGGGACCTTTGCTACCTAGTTATCTAGAGGTAATTATATGGTTTTATTGATATTTAAGAGTGTAAATTAAGTGATTTTTAGTGTTTTTGAAAAATAGAGATATAGTGGAAAAATTTTAAAGAAGGCTACTTTTTTCAGGAAGTGAATTTGTTATGAAAAAAATATGTTAGTGCAAAGTTAGTGAGAGAAATGTTCAGAACATTTTCGCATCTATCGCTCTTGCGACCTAAGTCACACCCATGACATGGCATCCTTGTTCAGTGCATTTTCTTTTATTGCATTCGCAACCCAGGTTATGCTCGTGATAGGACTTGCTGAGTGCTGTCTGTCGTGCTCATGATAGGGCAAAGTATACCAACCCTCCTCTGCTTAACTTTCCTTTTTTCATATTTTCTATTTGGTTGCTTATGTATGTTACATCGACAACTAAATTATGGAGTTATGATCATGTATATGCTATTTTATGGATACTTACGGTATAATTCTAAATATGCAAATACAATATCTTTAAGTGACTAAAATTCCTCTGTACCTGAATTTCATATAATAGTGGATAGATAGGCATGCATATAAGGGATAGAGATTGTAGCTGCTAATGTTGGCACCTATGGGTGTCTAGTGTTGATACCTTTTGGTATCTTGTGTTTTGAGACTTTTGTCTTTAGTGATTGATATTGTTTTTTAGTATCTAGTGTTTATCTCGTTATCCACTATTCATGGGAATTCAAGTGATAAAAGTGATATGATTAATGAATATTGTTAAGTGATCGATATTATAAATATTTCAGTGCTTCATGGTAGTGTTAGTGTTTCTTATTGAATAATGAAGTGTAATTAAAGAATTGTATTGAAGTGTCACTGAGTGTAATTAAAGAAATTGTATTGAACTGTCGTGTAATGTATGAAACTACTATGGTATAGTATATGTATATGAGTCATGATGTGATAAGGTATGCTAGTTACTAGAAAGTAATTAAATTGACAATTGTTAATAAGTGATTAGTAGTGTAAATGCCTTGATAATTCAGTGTGCTACCAATGTCTATTAGTGACATTATTAGTGTATTGAATAAATGATATTGCAATGTGTTTTTAATGCACGTATGATTGTTATAAGTGTATGTATTTTGTAAAATGAAAAAAACTTGTTATTATACTTTTGTATTTGAAACATCGATAAGAAGTCAGTTGTAGTGTTTTTCTCTCCACTAAGCCATTACTTAGCACGGGTGTTTTTTCATATAGGTATGTGGTATAGAGTGAAGTACCTCGTATCTAGTTAGCATTTATAGGCCACTGGAGGAAATAGCAAGTGAAGATTGATTGTAGTGTAGATTGTTTTTGTATATTGCTCAGTGTAAAAGATTTGGGACATTTGTAATTATATTTTAAGTATTGTTAAATTTATATGTATAGAAGTGTATTTGTACCAGAAATTCAATAAAATGATAAGTGACTAAAAAGGTAATTGGAGTGAGCATTACAAACAATATATCTACTATAGGCTCTGTGGAGTGTGAAATTTGTGTTCCTCTTAAGAGGGCTTTGGTACCTAGGAGAACGATGTGGCATTGGTACCTTGAATTTGGATTTAAAAGACTTATTATTCTACTTTGTCATTTTTGGTCAATAATGGTCCATTATAGTCAATTTATCCTTTTATTATTTATTTTTATTCATTTACATTGTTTGAATTTCGTTATTGTCATTTAGCTATTTTTATTACTTTTTTTATTTTCATTTCCCTTCTATTATTGTTTTTTGTATGTGTCATTTTTGTCATACATCTTAATCTTGAGTAAATAATACAAATAATAACGCATAAAAATATACATGCCATCATTCTTATATACTTGAAAATGTCCAAAACGTTTTACAACTCCCTAAATACAACATATAATTATTATGATGGATCAGATGCCCTTCAATTTGTTATCCCTGATGATGGTCAGAAAGGTGTGGACGACCACGATGATGATGGGCATGAGGATGATCATCTCGAAGATGATGGTCAAGAAGCTGAAGGTCTTGATGATGATGATGGCCATAAATATGAAGGTCTAAATGATGATGGTGCATCGGGCTGATGATATGGTTACACTACTATCACAAAAGGCTCTAAGGGTGAATACGGTACCCTAAACTGGAACCCCGGTATGTACCTAGATAAGGGGTATAGAATTTATCCAATCATCTTAACTAACCTATTAACCCCTATGCTTAGCTCCTTGATGGTTGAAGTTTGCTGGTACATAAAGCCCTTAAATCATCTCTCATCCTATCGATATAAGTGTCAAGTGCTTCCCTGGCCTTTCTTATGGCGTTAAAAGTGCACCAACCAACCTCCTCTATCCTAGTGGTCTTCTAACTCACCCTTAAAATTAAGGCATTCGTAACCTACAATGCTACATCAAACCTAGCTCCAGCTACTATAAATGCCCCTAGGATTTTATTCACATCTTGTTGATGTCGCTAGATGAAGGTCTGCATAGTGACATCTAATCTTTCTACCCTCTAGATCAACTTTACATATGTGGGGCCCTTAGGGGTTTGTGTAGGATGAGATGGTGGTGCTGCACTAAAAGTGGAGGCTTTAGGGTGGCCATATAGTGAGAATCTCTTGGATACCCTAAAGGGTGATAGTTGTGGTCGAATGGGACACCATAGAGGTATTGGAGGGGGAGGTGATCCACCCACTAAGTCATCCAGATCGATCTGCATATCCATCTCATAATCCATATCCATGTATGCTCCTTAGGGCCGTTATGGCTTATCCTACTGAGGAGGATGATCAGGATGAATTGGCAGTGCTAAAAGTACCTGAGGTGGCTGATCCCGATCCTTGCCCTTTATCAATGGCTTTAGCTTAATATGATCCAATCTATATCACTCTTTGGTCTCAGGGACCATCAAAAGTCTATACTATCCCTTTTTCCCCCAAATTGGTTCAACCATCCTCATGCCAATGGTGGCCTATAAGTCCATAAAAACATCCTCCTAAAGTCCATAACCCAAAGTCCCCTTGTCTGCCCCCAAATCAAGCAATAGGTGGGTCACCACTCCCTCGATGTAGACCTATGAGGGGGGAAAATAAAACCACCCTAAGCAGTGTAGAAATGATCTCGTAGGTGTTGTTGATCTTCTGCCTGTGTGCATGATCCAAAAGCAAATGATGTTGACTGCATTCACTAACCCTCGACTGTTGGTACAGCCAATATATGAAGTAGATAGGACCCTCTAGATATATCTGAATGCCTATATAGCCAGTATGGTGGTCTTGGCCATATCCAAATGGTATATGGCCTTGAAAAGCATGATCGTTGCCCAATGTTGCCTCATGACTACCCTTTTTAGGACCCTAACATCTGGTTTAATAGGTAGCCCCCTGACCTCTGTAAAGCATCATCACATGATGCTATACTAAATGCCCTGTACTTTGAATCTAACCACCCCTTCCTTTGTATCCAGTCTATGAAAGCCTCTATACTAAAGAGTCGCCAGAAACTCTTCTGTAACATTTAGATAGGTGGGAAAGGATAGGGCAATGAAAATTGTCCATCATGCGGTGGCTATTAACCCATCGACCTCATCTACCATACCCATACTCTGTAGGAATTATCGTGCCATAAACCTATTAGCACGATACTAAAATTGAGATAGGGCTCGGTATCTCTTAGCCACTCGAGAAGTTATCCACCCTGAAGTGGGTAGAGCTGGTATAGCCTCTGCCTCATAATGTGGCATCCTATGAAATAATTTAATGTTAGTTTTTTTGAAATAACTTGCATTGCAAGTAACAATAAAAATTAAACCCTTATGGATCTCGAAAAAATTTTGGCAGCTTGTTGGCTTAAACTAGTATTAACCAACCTACATTAAAATGCCCATTAAGCGCCACAAAAAAATTACAAAGCCATAGACCCATCAATGGGTGTTCTAGCAAACATGCACGACAACTAAAAAAATTTAATTTGTAATTATTTACAAAATTCCTAACAAAATTTTAGTAGCATTTAGGCTAGGTATGTGCTTATTCCTGCATAAAAAACATTGAAAATAGTAACAACACAAGCCTTAGTGGCCACGAAGCAAATCATTCAAGAGAATTTATTTTTAATCTGATTATAAATTCGCTCATTCTATTACGACTGTCTTAAAAGACCAAACTAAGATTACGGTTAAATTAATACTCTGATTTTACATAGGAAAAGAGATTCATAAAAACCTAACTTAAACAACTAATCGACCATTTATTAGGGATCCAATATTGATAACCAGGCAATTGTATCACATTAACTCAAATAAATTAACTAAATATAAAGCTTTGCACTCAACATATTTGAACACATTCCATGTATTTAATTACAAAAATAAAGCCAACAACAAGATAGCATAAGTAACAAAACAACAAAGCAAAATTAACTAAGCATCAAATTAAGTAAACAAATCATTATTCCCTTTTACCTTTTTTTTTGCATTGCTATTGCTAGTAAAGGGAACATAATCATTCTACATTATTCTTTTTTTTTATTTTTCTTGAACAAGATATAAAAAAGGATACCTACTGTAATTACCACTTCCAAAACACAACAGAAAAGAAAAGAAAAGAAATGAGGGAGGAGATTACTGACCTTTTATGCCAAAATTTGAAATAAAAAGTAAGATAATGAAACTCAAAATAAACATAATACCAAGAAGCATGTCGATCCTAGGAGAATTTTGGCACAAGCAGCTCATGAAAAGAAGCAAGAATGAAGGAGAAAAAGCTAAAAAAACCGAGAGAAAATGGAAAGAGATCGTAGGGAAGAAGAAACGTAGGGGAAGAGAGGAAGAAGAAAAAGAAAAAAAGTTATTTTTCAAAATTTTGAGTGATAGACAGGCTGGCCATTCGTAACGAGTGAGCGACAGGCTACACTTACATCCTGTATGTCACTTTTTTTCTCTATTTTCTATTTTTTATTTTTTTTATTTTCTTTAATTTCCACTTTTTCTTATTTATTCCCTTGTCCTTTTTACACCAAATCTACATTATTTACACAAAATATACATAATTTATTATTATTATTATTATTATTATTATTATTATTATTATTATATGATAAATATACTTCTTGAATTTAAACTTCTAGAAAACCTTGTAGCATTAGGTTTTTTTCTTACATTTCCTGCAAAATGAAAATAAGATGGATGCAAAAATGTACATGTAATGCATGGGTCATGTAAAAAGACTCATTAAGGTAGTTCAGGCGTGATGGATGGCCAAACTATGAGTCATTCCTTGAGGGATGGCCATTTGTCATTCTTTCTCTATAAATAGCTTGATTATCCTTGGTATTTGTACCTTTGACCTTTCTTCTTCCAAGCATGCTTTCCTTCAGGCATTTCTCTTGCTTATTTCTTTTTTCCTTTTATCCTTTATTTTTTATTTCTAGTAATTTTTATTTCTATTTATTATTATTATTATTATTATTATTATTATTATTATTATTATTGACATCTAGACCATTTGAATATTTTCTTCATGTCAACCTCAGCTAAGACAAAACTGTATAAATTGTAAGATGACCTAAAGACGTAGAACGACCCTAATTTGACCCTTTTCTCCAGTCTGAGGTTCTTAAGCAGAGTGAAATAGACAAAACATTGATTTTGTTTGTTGTTCGATACTACGACTTGAGTTTCCACATTTTTAAGTTCACCCACTAGGAATTATGCCCCATATTCGAGGAGTTTGCTTAGATTATTGGCATGAGATTTATGCCTGACACTTTTCCCTATTTATCCATATGTGTTCTTGACTACCAGAGAGAGGTGACATGGGCTTTAGGTGTTCTTTCTTTTAAGGCTAAAGGCCTATTACTTGAGGGGAGAACCTTTTTTATTGGAGTGGCTGATTAATGTTTTGGATGATTTCAATGATGTACCCGCATTCCAAACCAGTGTCATCTTGCCATATTGCTTTTCCCAGTGTTTTATAGCATCCTCAGATGGCTTGATAGGAGATTATGGCTTGTTTAATGTCATGGATGGTGTGTGTAGAGGGCATACTCTATTTCCCTTGATTCTAGTAGAGATGATTTTTGGCTTAGATGCTATACATGTTGATCCTACTACTCGCCTTATCGGCAACCCCTTATTGCTCCAGGTATATCATTATTTTAAAGGTATTGTGCCCCTTATCAATTTTTATACTAGCTTTTCTTGTTGGAAAATGTATCCTTTCAGATTTTTATGTATTTTCCTACCTTATTTTTGCCTGAAATAAACCTAACTCACCCTACCAGCTTTTTCTTTCTTTTTTTAAGTCTTGTTGTAAAAGAAGGTGTAGCCAATAAAGAAGCCTCCCCTTAAGGTGATTTGTCGTTATGATCTAGGTTATTATTCATACAGGCAAAAACTATACGGCTTTTTCTCACTACATAAGGGAGTGATTTGGCTATCCTTTATATCAAATGAGGAGATTGCTTTTTAACGCTTGATGATACCCTATACCATATAACCACAGATCGACCTTTTGGGTGCATTCCCTTATGTGGATTATACCAGGCCACTTTCTGCATCACTACCCATTATACTCATCAATTTAGAGAGCGGCAGGATATTGTCATATGCCCTTTATGATGGAATATGACATGGTATGATAATTATGATAGCACAGCGGAAAAACAAAAATTTTTATCATGCATACCATACATATCCAAAACTAAGAACGAAAACATGCAATTTTAGGGTTTTGAAACTTACAATAGATGATGCCTTTTTATTCTTTGATTTTGTGATGTCCAGCAACCAAGATGCCTTTATCCACTTTAGATCTCGATCACCAATGCCAAGGAATAGCCTTTTTCGCCAATCCCTCTATTTTCACACACACAATTGCACCGTCGGCTTAAAATCGAGATTGCTAGCTCTCTATTTTCTGTATTGAGTAATGGCTATGGATTGAAGCTACAAAATCTGATTTTGTACTTCTTTTAGGTTGCTATTACTACCCAATAACACAAGAGAATGAGGAACTATCCTTTCTCCTTGTGAGAAATTGGGCCAAAAGAATTGAGAGAGAGAGAGATGAAGGTCACGCAATTTTCACAGAAAACCCTAGGTTTTTGCGCCAACTCTTCTGTATCTCTCCTAGGGTTTTATTTCTTTTATATAATTATCTCTTAGGCAAGTGTTTTGATCTGAATTTCCTACCTTAAGATAAGCAATTCAAACTCTATCACTTCCTAAAGATAAGTAATACATTTTGAATTAAAATCCTTTGAATTTAAAATTCAAATTTGAAATAAAACATAAGACATTTAATTAAATAAAATCACTTAATATAACTTAATTGCATGTGCCGAAATTCCTTGAATTCCATCTTGGAATTTCGGCCACTTCATTATATATTTAAGTGATTTGATTTAATTTAAATTCCTTTAGGCTTTAATACTCAATTAACTTAATTAACACAAGATAATTAATTAATTGAAATTAAACCTTGTGGGCTGAATTTCTCTCTCTCATGGACCAAAGCCCAATAGCAATATTATAACCCATTACATACATTAATTTGACTTTAATTAAAAGCCCAAATTAATGCTCAATACTTAATTTAAACATTTTAAGCCCAATGCTTTGTGTGCGATCCTATAGGTCCATTTAATGTTGGCAATGAATTAATAAATTAATTCAAAGGCTATATATATTCTCTAGCAAGATATTATAGCATTCCAAATTAAATGAAAATGCATATGGCATTTAGTGACCTAATGCAATTTCGCATAGTCCCTTACCCATAAATATCAGAATTAATATAAGGCATGGAACTAGTCATCCTTATATATATTAATTCATTTCTTGATATTCCAGTAACACTGAATTCTCAGATAAATAATGATTACTCATTATTTCATCTCGGTATGGCCATACACTTCTCAGTTCACTGATCAAGTGGCCGATGATATTTTCTCTCTTATTGAGAGGGTAATCCCTTCACTTCTCTCATGCTCTCTAACATGAATCAATGTATACCCAATCATACCCGTACTTGTCACTCTGTTACGAGCATGTTAGGTGTATGTCAAAGTACACAGTAATTCATAAAGAGTTTCATAGAGATTTCAGGTCTAAGAACTCCAATACAAAACTTGCATATGAGAAACACTTATGACTTGTACCATGTAGTGTTCTTATGAGCGGATCGAATCCAGATACCATGTTCTTTAACATGTATCTATGATCTCTGATTGACACTCTTGTCCTAATGATCCGTAAGACAGAACTCATAAGATCAGAGAGAGCATACTAGTCTTAATTCATTTGTTATTCCCATAACAATAACTGACTAGGGATATTTAGAATGATGTTTCATTTGTTTCAAGGTCTTACAATCCATGTGCCTCACACATGATAACTTAAACCGAAACGACATTCTTGGATAGTTTTATCAATTGACATGCACAGGAATACAAAAGATAAAACAAATGCCTCATTTTATTAACTAAGTGTTTTATTACAATGTATTGGGGCTAGGGCTTACACTAACAATCTCCCACTAGCACTAGTCCCAATTGGGCATAGCCCTAAGACCGAACGCTCTCAAATGAGCTTCGTGCAGATTTGGACGTAACTGTTTCGTCAAAGGATCTGCTACATTGTCTTCACTTGCTATCTTGCTAACCTTGACGTCCCCACGATCAATGATTTCTCTGATCAGGTGGTACCTCCTGAGTATGTGTTTGGATTTCTGGTGTGACCGGGGCTCCTTTGCCTGTGCAATGGCCCCGTTATTGTCACAGAAAATTTCTAATGGATCTAGGATGCTTGGGACCATTCCTAATCCATTAATGAAATTTTTAATCCAAACAGCCTCTTTTGCAGCCTCACTTGCTGCAATATACTCAGATTCTGTAGTTGAGTCGGCAACGGTCTCTTGCTTTGAGCTTCTCCAGCTGACAGCACCACCGTTTAAAACAAAAACAAACCCAGATTGCGATCTAAAATCCTGAGTGCTGGTCTGAAAAGCAGCATCGGCATAACCTTGTATGACAAGCTCTTTTTGACCACCATACACCAAGAAGTGATCCTTAGTCCTTCGCAGGTACTTAAGGATCCCTTTTACAGCAGACCAGTGCTTCTTACCAGGGTCTTGCTGAAACCTACTGGTTATACTCAGTGCATGAGCAACATCCAACCTAGTACATAACATAGCGTACATGATAGATCCAATAGCAGATGCATATGGGATTCTACTCATGTTCTCCCTTTCCTCTTTAGTTTTAGGGCACTGTTCTTTAGTCAAAGGAACTCCCAAAGCCAAAGGTATGTACCCTTTCTTTGAGTCTCCCATACTAAAACGCTTTAGTACTTTGTCTATGTACTTTTCTTGACTTAGTCCCAAAAGCCGATTCGATCTATCTCTATAGATTCGAATACCAAGTATTGTCTCGGCTTCACCTAAGTCTTTCATTGAGAAACATTTTCCCAACCATTGCTTAACCTTTTGCAATGTTGTAATGTCATTCCCAATGAGAAGGATGTCGTCCACATATAGGACCAGAAACACTACTATGCTCCCACTAACCTTCTTGTACACATAAGGCTCATCTTCGTTCTTGATGAAGTCAAATTCTTTGACTGCCTCATCAAAGCGAAGATTCCAACTTCCGGATGCTTGCTTTAATCCATAAATGGATTTTTAAAGCTTGCATACCTTCTTAGGATGCTTGGGATTGACAAAACCTTCAGGCTGTGTCATATACACATCCTCAAGTAAATTTCCGTTGAGGAAAGCAATTTTGACATCCATTTGCCATATCTCATAATCATGATATGCAGCTATGGCAAGCAAGATCCTAATGGACTTGAGCATGACTATAGGCGAAAAGGTCTCGTCATAGTCTATACCATGAGTTTGTCGAAAACCTTTTGCTACTAGTCTACCTTTGTAGGTCTTATCAGCTTTTATTTTGAATAACCACTTGCATTCAATTACCTTAGCACCTTCTGGTGGATCAACCAAGGTCCAAACCTGGTTATCGTACATTGATTGCATCTCGGATTTCATGGCTTCTAGCCAATTATCCGAGTCTAGGCTTTCAATAGCTTCTCGGTAGGTAGTAGGATCCTCACGATCTACTAACTCAATAGTGTCACTGTCAGTGATTAGAAATCCATATCTCTCAATCTCCTGACGTACCCTACCAGACCTTCTAGGTACTTGTGTAATGGGTTCTTGTTCCACAACTGGTTGTGAACTTGATCCCATTTCCAACTCATCCTCTATAGGAGCTTGTGGCACTTGAATTTCTCCAAGTTCTACTTTACTCCCACTGTCTTTCTTGAGAAGGAACTCCTTTTCCAAGAAAACAGCCTTGAGAGCAACAAATACTTTGTTCTCGGCTTGTGAGTAAAAGTAGTATCCCTTTGTTTCTTTGGGATAACCCACAAACAAGCAGACAGTCGATTTGGACTCTAGTTTGTCAGATGTTAATTTCTTAACATGTGCTTCACAGCCCCAAATCTTGAGAAAAGACATATTGGGTTCTTTCCCAGTCCATACCTCATATGGTGTCTTCTCAACTGCTTTAGTTGGAGTACGGTTCAATAGAAACGCAGCAGTTTCTAATGCATAACCCCAAAAAGAGATAGGAAGATTAGCTTGACTCATCATAGATCGAACCATGTCCAACAGAGTTCGATTTCTCCTTTCGAACACACCATTCCATTGAGGTGTTCCAGGAGGAGTGAGCTGTGAAATAATACCACACTCCTTTAGATGACTGTCAAACTCTTGGCTTAAGTATTCGCCACCTCGATCTGATCGAATGGCTTTTATACTTTTGCCAAGTTGGTTTTCTACTTCGTACTTAAACTCTTTGAATTTCTCAAAAGTTTCGGACTTGTACTTCATTAGATAGACATAGCCATATCTATTGAAGTCATCTGTGAATGTCACGAAGTAGCTAAAACCACCTCTAGCATGTGTACTTAAAGGTCCACATACATCGGTATGTATTATTTCCAATAAGCCATTAGTCCTTTCACCTTTTTTATTAAAAGGACTCTTTGTCATTTTTCCATGCAAACATGGCTCGCATGTGTCATAAGACTCTAAGTCGAATGACCCAAGCACTCCAGTTTTGTGGAGTCTTGAAATGCGTTTTTCGTTTGCATGTCCTAAACGACAATGCCAAAAGTAAGTAGGGTTCAATTCGTTTGATTTAACCCTCTTTGTATTAATGTTGTATATCGACTCTTTGTTTTGTAAATCAAGGATATAAAGGCCATTTTGCAACATGGCATTGCCATAAGAAATGCCTTGGCGACGAATATGAGCATTGCCATTTTTAATAACAAAATCAAATTCATCATTATCCAAACATGAAACTGAAATAATGTTTCTGCTCATAGCAGGCACATAATAACAATTATTCAAAACAATACAAAGTCCGGAAGGTAAAGTGAGATGATAGTCGCCTATCTCCATGGCAGCAACTCGTGCTCCATTCCCCACACGGAGGTCCACTTCATTCTTCCCAAGTAACCGCCTATTTCTTAGCCCCTGCACATTTGAACAAATGTGAGAACCACAACCGGTATCCAATACCCAAGTGGTAGAAATAGAAAGGTTAATTTCAACAACAAAAATACCAGAACTGGACGCCTTGGCTCCATTCTTCTTTTGTTCTTCCTTGAAGATAGCGCAATTCTTCCTCCAATGCCCTATCTTGTTGCAATGGAAGCAAGTGCTCTCACTCTCTTTGAGTTTTGGCGCCTTGGGCTTGGATTGGGCCTCAGGTGCACTCCCACTTGACTTGGGTTTTGCCTTTCCCTTTCCCTTTCCCTTAGCGGGTCCCTTCTTAATTCCCTTTTGAACCATTAGAACGGGATTGGTCTTTCGAATGTTCTCTTCAGCATTCTTAAGCATCCCATGAAGCTCAGTGACTGACTTGTTCATTGCATGCATGTTATAATTCATCACAAATGGATCATAAGCAGTAGGCAATGATCCTAAGATCAAGTCAGTGGCCAATTCCTTTGGCACTAGTACCTCAAGCTTCTCAAGAGTATCAAGATACCCTTTCATCTTGAGTACATGGGTACTAACAGGAGTACCCTCAGCCATCTTGCAAGAAATTAAGGCCTTTGTTGTCACGAACCTCTCGTGACGAGCTTGCTCTTGGAACATCTCCTTGAGGTGCACCATGATCGCATAAGCCTCTTGGTCCATAAATTGCTTTTGCAAGTCAGGCACCATAGTGGCCAGCATCAGACAGGTCACATCGTTGGAGTCGCTCTTCTTGGTCTCAAAAGTTTCCTTTTGAACCGCAGAGGCGTTCCTTCCTGGTTCTTCAGGCAAGGGTGCATCCAAAACATACGACTTCTTCTCTTGCTTAAGAACTATTCTTAAGTTTCGAGACCAGTCTATGAAATTGGTGCCATTCAATTTGTCCTTTTCAAGGACCGATCGCAATGAGAAATTGTTGTTTGAAGATGCCATTTTTAATCTACAATAAAATTTAGCAAGATTAAATGAGGTCTTAATGATCCCACAAACCAAATTAATATCCCCTTAAATAATTCGCGTTAGTAATTTAATGTGGGCCAAGATCCACTTTTCACAACAACTTATTAGTCAAGCTGAGCCTGTACACCTAATAAGTTAAGTTACTTAGGTAGGAAAAACTCCAATCATGTCTCGTACATGACTCTTGGATCAAATGGGCTAACATCTTTAAGATGTTATAGCACAACCCATTTATTAGTTGCCTAGGTCCGGGCATCCCTTTCCATGTTAAGTCCAACCTACATTCACAACCCATGCCTCACAAAGATAATCGGGCGCATCTAGGACTCCTAGTCTACGTGACCGATGATCGATGCCTTGACATGTTTCGAATTAGGAAGGCAACTTTGTGACTTACTATTTTTAGGGATTCATTTTATTACGGCTTACATGGCATACGCTTTGTCATCCATACATAGCGTGCATATATATATAATTGTATAAAGTAAAGCGTGACAAACATGGGCCCAAAAACCTACAACTAAGATTCTATACTATTACATAAGAATCTTCGAGTTGGGCTTCTCCACTCCGGTGGGCTTCGTCTTGATTTACAAAGTCTTCAAATAAATTCTATTCTAAGAAATAAATGAAACTTTTACAATAAAATATAATGGCACGCAGGCCATATTTAATTACAAAAACCCAGGGCCCATGAATGCACCATGCATATCCATTCATCACACCAAACAAGCAAATAAATATACATAGCATTCATGGATCAAACAAAGTCCAATTTTAATTAATTTAGCCAAGCCCATTAATGGAAATTGTGTACTTGAACCTTTAAGAGATGACCCCGTGATGGGCCTGGGCCGAAGCCCAATGGACTAAATCCTCTTATTGAATAAGTTCTCTTAAAAGCCCAAAACACAAACTAGTTAGATTTGTGCCATAAATCAACTCTAGTATAATTTCCAATTTTGCCATTTTTAATTTTATGTCATACAGCCCATAAACATTAAAAATACATATAATATGTGCTAACATGAATTAAAAATAAAATCATGAAGAACACATATAATAACACACGGCATTCATGCAAAAACAAACAAACAATAAAACTAGTTGTTTAATGCTTATGTAATGCCATGAAATGCACAAACATTTAAATCAATTTTATGAGTCATTTAATATTCTAAATAAGTCCATAAATATTGATTTAATATTCTGTACAAATCTGATCTAAATGTGTTTTTACCATTTTAATCAAAACAAAAACAAACAATCTTGATTAAACATGTAACAAACACAAACTAGTCATAGTTTTAAGTGATTTTAAAATTAATCAATTAAATTGTCATGGACCAGAATTAAAACCAAATTTAAAAAATGTCCAGACCTGATAATTAATCTTTAAATATCACTTACAAACATGCCAAAAACGTTTTTACATTTAATTTTGAAAACTAGTTGTTAAACTAGCAATTTACATGCCAACTAGCACCTAATTTCATAATTAACATGTACCATCAGGTATAAATAATTAAATCCGACCATTACCAGCCCTAATAACATCTTAGGACAGTATATTAACATGTCATATTAATTATAATACCTATCTAATCAATTAAAATCGTTTTTACACCAAAACAATGCAAAAAACTCAAAACAGAAAATTTTAGATTTGCATGTTTTCAAAATAACGATTTTTAATTAATTTTTTCATGCATCTAAAGCACTAAAATAAGCATGTATAGGCTCTGATACCACTGATGGAATATGACATGGTATGATAATCATGATAGCACAGCGGAAAAATAAAAATTTTTATCATGCATACCATACATATCCAAAACTAGGAACGAAAACATGCAATTTTAGGGTTTTGAAACTTACAATAGATGATGCCTTTTTATTCTTTGATTTTGTGATGTCCAGCAACCAAGATGCCTTTATCCACTTTAGATCTCGATCACCAATGCCAAGGAATAGCCTTTTTCGCCAATCCCTCTATTTTCACACACACAATTGCAACGTCGGCTTAAAATCGAGATTGCTAGCTCTCTATTTTCTGTATTGAGTAATGGCTATGGATTGAAGCTACAAAATCTGATTTTGTACTTCTTTTAGGTTGCTATTACTACCCAATAACACAAGAGAATGAGGAACTATCCTTTCTCCTTGTGAGAAATTGGGCCAAAAGAATTGAGAGAGAGAGAGATGAAGGTCACGCAATTTTCACAGAAAACCCTAGGTTTTTGCGCCAACTCTTCTGTATCTCTCCTAGGGTTTTATTTCTTTTATATAATTATCTCTTAGGCAAGTGTTTTGATCTGAATTTCCTACCTTAAGATAAGCAATTCAAACTCTATCACTTCCTAAAGATAAGTAATACATTTTGAATTAAAATCCTTTGAATTTAAAATTCAAATTTGAAATAAAACATAAGACATTTAATTAAATAAAATCACTTAATATAACTTAATTGCATGTGCCGAAATTCCTTGAATTCCATCTTGGAATTTCGGCCACTTCATTATATATTTAAGTGATTTGATTTAATTTAAATTCCTTTAGGCTTTAATACTCAATTAACTTAATTAACACAAGATAATTAATTAATTGAAATTAAACCTTGTGGGCTGAATTTCTCTCTCTCATGGACCAAAGCCCAATAGCAATATTATAACCCATTACATACATTAATTTGACTTTAATTAAAAGCCCAAATTAATGCTCAATACTTAATTTAAACATTTTAAGCCCAATGCTTTGTGTGCGATCCTATAGGTCCATTTAATGTTGGCAATGAATTAATAAATTAATTCAAAGGCTATATATATTCTCTAGCAAGATATTATAGCATTCCAAATTAAATGAAAATGCATATGGCATTTAGTGACCTAATGCAATTTCGCATAGTCCCTTACCCATAAATATCAGAATTAATATAAGGCATGGAACTAGTCATCCTTATATATATTAATTCATTTCTTGATATTCCAGTGACACTGAATTCTCAGATAAATAATGATTACTCATTATTTCATCTCGGTATGGCCATACACTTCTCAGTTCACTGATCAAGTGGCCGATGATATTTTCTCTCTTATTGAGAGGGGTAATCCCTTCACTTCTCTCATGCTCTCTAACATGAATCAATGTATACCCAATCATACCCGTACTTGTCACTCTGTTACGAGCATGTTAGGTGTATGTCAAAGTACACAGTAATTCATAAAGAGTTTCATAGAGATTTCAGGTCTAAGAACTCCAATACAAAACTTGCATATGAGAAACACTTATGACTTGTACCATGTAGTGTTCTTATGAGCGGATCGAATCCAGATACCATGTTCTTTAACATGTATCTATGATCTCTGATTGACACTCTTGTCCTAATGATCCGTAAGACAGAACTCATAAGATCAGAGAGAGCATACTAGTCTTAATTCATTTGTTATTCCCATAACAATGACTGACTAGGGATATTTAGAATGATGTTTCATTTGTTTCAAGGTCTTACAATCCATGTGCCTCACACATGATAACTTAAACCGAAACGACATTCTTGGATAGTTTTATCAATTGACATGCACAGGAATACAAAAGATAAAACAAATGCCTCATTTTATTAACTAAGTGTTTTATTACAATGTATTGGGGCTAGGGCTTACACTAACACTTTATCTTTCTATTATGGTGTATTCTCTCCAGGCTTTCTCAACCACTATCATTAGCTTTGAGCTTAGCTTCCTGTGAGGATATTCTTACTAGAGATTACAAATTACAACTTTTCCACTACCATTGATGCAAGAGATAGGTTACAAACCTTGTGGTTGACAACAAATCACATTTGTTGAGGCTTACTGAGAGTGGCTAAGGACAAACATAGAGTGAGATGCAATAAAGACATTTATATTTTTGTTTTCATGAGAACCTTTTTTCTTTGAATGTATTGGATGAATTCCTTTTGATCATACCAATAAAACATTGCATACAAACATGACATTTCTATTTGATTTCAATACACATGATCATCATTTAACAGTAATTCGAAACACAAGTCATCTAATCTCAAAAATAAAATCTTAAAAGAATTAAAATTCTTGTCATCAATCAACTCTCTCAGATTTTCTTGATTAAGTATTTTCTCTTAGCCCCTAATTTTTTCTCAGGATGCCTTTTTTCGATTTTCACCTTGACAGGGCACCTAATTTTAGCAAGGATGCTAATTTTTTTTTGGTTTTTGGCTGGTGGGGCTTTTATTCTTTTTTTCTCTTTTTGCATCTTTAACCATGAAACCTCTTTAGCTTGTCAATGTTAACTAGCTCTCTAAACTCATCATAAGCATAACGACCAATAGGTCACCATTTTATATACCATTTGGTACTAAACTAGGGCTATTGGGTCTCCTTGACACCTCTCCACATTGCGTGAACATAGTGCATGCTTCAGGATAACATCATGACTAAAAAAGGATGCCTAACTTAATTCTAAGGCTTTAGTATGTATGCAAAAAATGTAATTTCAAAAGGAAATAGGATTAATAATAAAACTCAATTATAAAAAAACTTAACCAAAATGCTTTTAGGAGTAAGGTCTATTTAGTTGCCTAATTTTGTTCTTGGAGGCCCACTTTTAAGGTCCAAGAACGAATGAGGCTCACTATAAGCCATAAATTGGCCACTTCACAATAAAAAAGGTTAGGCCTAAATTATTGTTGATGGCCAACCTATGGAGGTATCCAATATAGTCTTAAAAAGGCATGTGTCAAGGAGTCACCACTTAACAGAATGTTAGGAAATGAATCTCGACCTTTTGATGCTGAAATAAAGATTGGTGTTCTAAACATCGCTCTTACTTGGCATCTCGGTCAAGTGTTGTGTTATAATTAGCTTTGATTTATTAATCCACTGCCTCCCCTCTCACACAATGCATTGCAAAGAAATTAAGTAAACACGCCCCTCAAATAAATAAAGTGATAAATAACCAATTCTTACTTAATCTATTACAATAGCAAATTTTCCAAAAAGGGATAAAATATCATGCACAAAATGGGATATTTATTAGTTTTAGGAACATTGGTTCCCACATACATATTTACAAAAGGAAGATGAAGAGTCTTTATCAATTTTAAGAAAACATGGGATGAGTGATCTCAATTTTGATAAAAATAATACCCTTTTTTATTGTGTGATTTTTGGGATGAAAATTGGACATTAGTCCATTTTATTAATGAAAATACAACATTTAATGACTTTTATCAATTATCATGCCAAAATTTCCTTTTTTTAACTAAACTATTACACTACAAAAAGATGGAAAATTGCGACGAAAATTTGCAACAATAATAAAATTCATTGCTAAATGCACAATATAGCGACAACATTGCTATAAAAAATGACTTTCATTGCAAATATTGAAAGAGTTGGTGGGAAAACAAATATTACGAGAAATTAACGATAACAAATTCTTATTGTTTCTAATATCAGGTGCCAAAATTTTAGCACAAACAATTGCGATGACAAAAGTAGATTTGGCGACAACATTATTGTAGCTAATTAGCGACAACGTCGTTATAGCTAATTATTGGAGACAACATTGTTGTAGCTAATTAGCAACAACACCGTTGTAGCTAATTGGCAACAACAATGTTGTTGCTAATGTAGCAAAATACTATTATGTTCATATAACTTTATTGGTGACAACATTGTTGTAGCTAATTGGCAACAATAATATTGTCTCTAATATAGCAAAATACTATTCTATTTATATAACTCTATTGGCGATAACATCGCTGTAGCTAATTAGCGACAACATTGTTATAGCTAATTGGCGATAACATTGTTGTAGCTAATTAGCGATAATATCGTTGTAGCTAATTGGCGACAACAATGTTGTTGCTAATGTAGCAAAATACTATTCTATTCATATAACTCTATTGACGACAACATTGTTATAGCTAATTAGCGATATAATCATTGTAGCTAATTGGCGACAACAATGTTGTCGCTATTTTAGCAAAATACTATTCTATTCATATAACTCTATTGGTGACAACATTGTTGTTGCTAATTAGCAACAATATTGTTGTAGCTAATTGGCAACAACAATGTTGTCGCTAATTTAGAAAAATACTATTTTATTCATATAACTCTACTGGCAACAATATTATTGTAGCTAATTGGTGACAACAATATTATCACTAATGTACCAAATACTATTCTATTCATATAACTCTATTGGCAACAACATTGTTGTAGCTAATTAGTGATAATATCGTTGTAGCTAATTGGCTACCACAATGTTGTTTCTAATGTAGCAAAATACTATTATGTTAATATAACTCTATTGGTGATAACATTGTTGTAGCTAATTAGCGACAAAATCGTTGTAGCTAATTAGCGACAATAATGTTATCGCTAATTTAGAAAAATACTATTTTATTCATATAACTCTATTGGCGATAACATTGTTGTAGCTAATTAGCAAAAATATCACTGTAGCTAATTGGCGACAACAATGTTATCACTAATCTAGCAAAATATACTATTCCATATTTAGCATAGTAAAGAGGTAAAATTATACTTTATCTTCTTTGATTTTTTTTTCTAAATTTGAAATTGTTGGAATGCTATTTGGCAGTCCAATTGAGCATGTATTCATATAAATTATCCTTTAAAAATTAATATATATCTATTAAGCAAAAATTTTAGCGGGATTTGGAATAAGGGGGATTTGAAAATTAAAAACTCCGATGATTATTAAGCAAAAATTTTAGCGGGACAGGGTTGAACTTATTTTGCCACCAAATATTGCATAATTATTAAAATAGAAAATAAAAATATCTTTTTTTAGCCCTAACAAGACTCTAGAAAGAATAACACTTGTGAATCACCTAAACCATTTACTTCATTTTGCTATCCATCAGCCCTACTTGCGCACCTATAGAATCCACATTTCAGTTTTTGATCTCATCTTTAGAATTGAAAGATTGCTCCCATTCTGTTGATGAAGACACCATGGCTGTAGGTGCGTTCCCATTTTATTCTCATACTTTTTCTTT
Organism: Excoecaria agallocha; assembly: GCA_037975025.1. Taxonomy (NCBI): domain Eukaryota; kingdom Viridiplantae; phylum Streptophyta; class Magnoliopsida; order Malpighiales; family Euphorbiaceae; genus Excoecaria; species Excoecaria agallocha. The sequence continues at coordinate 24,620,552 of CM075811.1, read as the reverse complement.
GGCAAATTTAATTTTTTATTTTGCATTTTTTTATCTTTTCTTTCTCTTATTTACTCAAATATGTCTATCTGATCTGTGAAAGAGAGGTCCTTTTTTTTGGTTCATAAAAGATTTTTGCGATTTTATTCCCTTGGAGATATTGTTAATATGGAAAAAACAATTTTAGGATGATTGGAAACTTAGATTCTCCATTTTTTAGATGGTTTAATCACATTGTGTTTCTGATCTGTTGGTTTTTGTCAATTAAACTGCTTTTATTGATGCTTTGTATCTGTGTACATGCTTTACATTCTTTTTTGTTTTTTGCTTTCTAGTTCAACTTAATTTGAATTTATCAATTCTACTTTATTTTTGCTGATCTCTGTTATACATGTAGGATAAAAATTCAGCTAAAGAAAATTAGCACCAAGTTGAAGAACAAAAAAGTTTAAAATTATTTTTATTATCATTAACATAGTTTTTTAATGGAAAATTATGTAATTAATTAGTTATTAAATTGGAGAATTAGTACCGAGGGTTTTCAATTTACCTCTAATTGATGAATTGTTGTTGTGCATTTCCCACAGTACTTTTGATGAACAATTTTTTAAATTGTAGTACAATTGACAATAAAACAAGTTCATTAAGATTTTAAAATAGTAATTACAAGAGAACATAAACCAATTGAGGTTATCATTATGCCAAAATGAAGTTTTATTTCTTTACATGATAGAATAATTACAAATATTCGGCAATCTACTTCAGATTTAAACTTTATTAATCCTTCTCAAATTTGAACCATTTCTAATTTGTATACATTATTGCTTCATTGTCAAACAAATGGCATTTGCACTTTTAATGAAGAGTAAAATAGATAGAAACAATTGAACAAGGCTGAAGTAAGATGAATTAAAAAAAATCATTGATAAATAAATAATATATATATATATTTGTCATGACATTATGATAATTACATTTGGATTATATTGTAATTAAATATATATATGTATACAACAAGGGCAAGAGCATCAATATTTCTATCTCTTTGGATTTTTATTTTTAGAGATTAATAGTAAAAAAATAAAAAAAAACAAGTTCGAAATAAAACTTATATTTATTAGTCAAACAACATGCAGAAAGAGTCATAAACCACTAATTTTCTTGAAAAGAAAATGAAAAATGATGGCTGATGAGGCTATTTTCTTCAATGTGACTTTGTTCATTTTAATTTCAATTTTGTATATCATACAGGCAAATCCAAATAATAATTTTGTTTGCATATGTTTTCTTTATTCCAAAGCCTCATTTTCACTGTTTATCTTCTAGAAAGTCTTTAAATTTTTTTGCTAGGATTTAAACATTTTTGAGCTTAGTGATCCTTATTGAATTGATGTAGTTATAGAAACTTATGGGTCAGTTGCAATTTAGGTTCTTGTTCTTGTTTTTTTATGCATTTGTTATGTTCAAACGCAGTATTGCTAGCTCTCAGTATAGAGGCCAGATAAATCCTGGTTTTCAAAGCATCTCATAAGGATTAGATAGATAAAGGCATACTCTTTTTATTGTCCAATGACTTAAGTATTGGATTTGGTTTCTACACTGCTCTTGATCCTCGCTTTTTCTTGTTGGTTTTTATACATATAAAGAGTGCTAAAGTGGTTTGGACTGCTAATAGAGGTTTAATTATTAGTGATTTTGATCAATTTGTGTTTGAGAAAAATGGGAATGTCTATTTGCAATGTGGAGATAGCATAGCTTGGTCCATAGATACTGGAGGCCAAAGATTTGTTTCTATAGAACTGGCAAAATCAGGAAACTTGATGTTGCTTGGATAGAATAGTATTCTTTGGCAGAGTTTCCCGAATGAGAATAATTTGTATAATTACCTTGAAATCAAGTCTGGTGATTTGGTCTTATATACAAGATATAACACTCTGCAAGTATAATTTATAGTAAATTGTAATTTATTAGTACTTAAAAATGAATTAAAATTATTATTTTAATTAGCTTACAAAAATAAATACATCATATTTAATGTGGCTGGGAAAATGTTTGGAACTGATGGTTTTTATATTTGGCTATTTATATGCATCATGTTTTATCATTGTGCCTTATGCTCAAGTTTTTCTTTTGTGCTAACTTTCCACTTCTAGATTATTTCTTGTTGCTAGGATTTTGAAGGCTCAATCATCAAATGCTTGTGCCTTGGCTCTCCATAAATTTTGTGAAGATGCTTCTGCAGCAATCTATGAGCCCTCGAATTTGGAAATCTTTTCTCTAATCCTTTAGCAAGCAGAGTTATTTTCGGCTCTTCATATGTGCCATTGGTGGGCTTTACATTATGAACAGCCACAAAATCATCATGAACACCGTGCATTACTTCGAGGTATTGTTCATCGATATTTGACGAACGTGAATGATTAGATGGGATGTTGAATCTTGCACTTTTTTAGTTCATCTTTTGTTTAATGGCCCATTTAATAGACCACTGTAAGGAAATGTTTCACTTGCCATTAGCTCTATGTCTGAGTGGTGGTGTTGATGATCATCATCACATGAGAACTTTATGTTCATCGAGCTCCCTTTTGTTGCATTATATTCTTGTTTCTTTTTTTTTGTTCTTGCTTTTTTCTTTTCATTCTATCAAAATTTCTTTTAGGAGCTTTTTATATTTACATGTATATCTCTAGCATTAACATTTAAAAATAAGAGATTTTTGGTGTACAGTTTATAGCTAAATAACAGATTCATAGTTTATGGTTGAAAAAGCTTTTTAGCGTGGCCGGGGAGTTTTTGGATAGACTTTGAAAGGTTATTGGCTGCCAACATCCAAGCATGTCTCTTATAATTCTCCCTGAATGTTAACAATAGAACTGAGAACTTAAAGCTGTTAACAACAAGGCAAGGGTTTATGCATTGCCTAAAACAAAGGAACCTTCATATATCAATGTAACCGTTACGACTATTTTTTCTATGCTTTCTTTGTGTTTGCAAGTTTGTTTCAGCGTGTGCACTTGTAAGCATGCCAGCAATGGCATTGCATATAATTTCAGAATAAAGCCAGGATGATCTTATTGGATCAGCCAGACTAGTCATTTGTATTATGATCTAATGAGAATAGTTGTTCTTTTCAAGCTTGTGATTTTTGGTTTTTTGGATTACAAATTATCATCCAACTTTTGAAACCATACTTGCATGTGTTAAATCTTTCACTGATTCCAATATAGAATATAAAATCAAACCTTAGTTAATAGCCTTTTCCATTACTCTTTTTGGGATGTTGTAGTTTCTATTCTGATGATGTGGTGGTGAAGTACCATGTTGTTTAGCCTCATCAGCTTTCGGAGCCTCGGTAATCAAATGCTTGTACCTTGGCTCTCCATAAATTTTGTGAAGACGCTCCTGCAGCAATCTATGAGCCCTCAAATCTAGAAATTTTAATGTGGATTGGGGAGGTAATACTTTTTAAAGGATCGTATTTTTGCTATTTTATCTTTAAGGGTAAAAGTAGCAAATGCTTTGCTTTATAACTTTGTTCTGGCAACTTGTATTCCCTGTTGTGTTAATATGATCAAGGAATTTATCATTATTATTGGGGGAACAATTTTTGTCTGTACTTTCTTGAAAAAGATGAATTGTTTAACCTTCTTGATTTCATCAACATGAATTAGTAAATTTATAGTTAGAAAAACATGGGATGCATGTGCATGAAGCTAATATGTTCCCTTGTTATTACTTCAAGTCATAACATGCCATCATTATGTCAAATAGCTTTCAATGATTTTTTGCATATGCATAGTTCTTCTAAGTGCTTCTATCCTTCATTTTTGTTAGCAAGATCAATCAACTGAAGTAAGCTCAAGTTGGAGCTAGTTTTGCTGATAATTAATTAATAGTGGTTAGGGGAACTATTTGCTATTAAGATCCAGGTATAAGAATTTTGGTTTCTTTAATGGTTGTAATCAATTGATTTCTTTAGGGTTTCATTTTGCAATGCTTTATGCCCATTTAACAATTCTAGCAGCATCCCTAGCATTTCTGGCAGAGAGATATCAATGTTGCATTACTTTTAATAAAAAAGATATTAACATTTAATCATTCTAATTTTGTTATGTAAGTTTATATTTACTGCTGCTCCTAGAGGAGCTCTGAAATTATGGAAGTGACATGATCCTTTACTCTACAAGAGATTGGAGGAGAGATTTGAGCAGCTGCTATCCACCATGAGAACTAAGTTTCAAGTTCATATTCATGCTGAGCTTAGGACATTTTGTATATCATTTGTTACTGCAATATATGCATGTATTATTTTGAAAATACAATTAATTTAGATATGCACTTGTAAATAAAATTTTTTCAGTAATATATATATATATATATATATTGAATGTTGAGTAATCTATAAATATAAATTTTTTATTTGTAGTTTATTGTTTAAATAATTAAATCTCTATATTAATTTAATAAATTAGAAAATAATTTCAATTTAACGAGGGATTAGAATATATGAATAATTGCTATTATACATCATCGTAAAATTTAGTAAGAACATTGTCGTAGCAATTTTGCGATGATTGAATTGTCCTTGCCAAAATTACACTACAAGAAAATTGCAATTTAGCAACGGAAATTAGCAACGAAAAAAGTCAATTTTCCGTTGCTAATCAAAAATTTCAACGGAAATTAGCAACAAAAATTTCGGTTGCTAATTCGGCGGTTGCTATTTTTAGCAACGAAAATTTAATTTCGTTGCTAAATTTAGCAACGAAATTTGAATTCCGTTGCTAAATTCAACACCGCAAGATTCGGTGACTTGGACAAATTTAACAATGGAATATAAACTTCCGTTGCTAAATTTAGCAACGGATATTGATTTTTGTTGCTATAATTAGCAACGGTAAAATATATTTTGTTGCTAAATTCGCCCATAGTAAAAAAATTAATGACGGTTCTGTCCATCGCTAAACATTATTACAGTTTTTTAATATCAGAAAATCATTATTATATGTTAGTCTAATTGATATTATTCCCATTCCTACGGGTATGACTGAAATCCTAAGCACATAGAAATCAGCAACCAGATCCTAAAATGAATAGGTATAAATAATAATAATTATTGACTCAAAAATCCCATCAAATTCTGATACGTTATTGATTTTGGAATTGCAATCAATTGGAATTGGTTGCTAATGCTTTTATATTCTACTTTGAATTCATAAGAAAATCTAACTAAACAATTCTTAATTTAAACAGATAAAAATTTAATTATTTTTCCAATTTACTAAGATTAGAATTTTGCTTCTCCATTTCAATAATATAATAATAAAAAAATAAAAAATTGATGAGAAAATGAAATTAATATTTTCATTTTATTCAACGGGCTAATAATACGTATTCTGTTTGATGATTTCAATTTTCAAGTTAAAATAACTAATGGAACTTATAATTATTATTTAATTATTTTTTATTCAAATTTATTATGTTATATAGGTCATCTCAACCAACTATACTGTTGCATTTAATAATAGAGCATCTAATCAACTTTAGATTGATTAACGTTTGCCGACACAACTTTTTTTTATAAGCTAATGAGGTGTATTGAATGAATAAAATTACAATGAAGCCAAAGCAACTAGGGACAACAAAGACAAATAACCAAACACAATAACAGCTCCCAGCCACAAATAACCAAACACAATAACAGCTCCCAACCTAATCCATCTGTTACAGCTGCATCCCAACCAAAAAAAAAACCCATAAAAGCAAGTGACAATACCATGGAAGGTGCACCCAGCAAGACAACGATTTCAAAGATCAAAACTAATGACACTGCTGACCCAGCGAGAGAAACCAACTAGCCACAAAACTTTAGATTGATGAATTTTTACTTTTTTACATAGTCCCTAATTTAAAAAAAAAAACTCTTCATTTAATCTTTTTATTTTAGGCGTTCCTTGCATAAATTATAAATATAAATATAAATATAAATATAAATATAAATATAAATATAAATATAAATATAAATATAAATATAAATATAAATATAAATATATATTTCATCAGGCTAATTACTTGTTGCATATATCTAATCAAAAGTTAACTTAATTGCTTAATATATATATATCTCTAATGTTTTAATCCATTTATAGTTGGTTATTTTTTCTTTCAAGTCGTTGTTATTGTGATTTATAGACAATCATCACATCATTGTATCAATTTAATTCATACAAATCCAGATTTTAAATATAATTTCCCATACCTATTATTGTATCCACCGGAATCTCACCGGAGTCTTGTCGGAGCTCCGGTGGAGATGCATCGGTGCTATCCTCTTGTAGCTGGAGTCACCAATAGTCCCTTGATGGTGTTCACGTGCGCCAACACCTCTCCATTTGGTCAGGATTTACCTCAAGACCCATCGGCATCTTCCTCTCCGATCTACTCATTGTCGGCACTTGAGGATGATCGTGAGTGTAGGAAGGAGCGCCGGACCACCAGAAGTCTTCTGTTGGTGTCCATTCTGCCATTCGACATCAGAGGTGGTCAAAATCTCAAGGAGGAGATGTCGATAGGAGAGAGAGATTTCCACCCGAAATGGAAGCAAGGAGAGCAGCAATTGGGCCGACGGGACGGACGACTGATGAGGAACGGTGGAGGAGGCCGGCGACGATGCGGTGTTGATTGGATTCTCTCTCACCATCTCTCCCTCTACATCTGACACTCCATCGCGATTTTTCCTTTTTTTTATTTCCTCTTCTCTTTTGTATTGTCATCTCTCTACCTTTTAAACCCAATACATTCATTAAATTATAAAATTACCCTACAATTCTATTTATTTACAATGATATCACTAAATAAATTTAATTTCACATTAATCTCATTATATTGTTATATAATTTACTATTTAGCACCTGAACATTTTTATATTTTTGAATAATTAATTCTACTTATATTTCATTATTTTACATAGAGTTATTATTTTATCTCTGTACAACTACATTCTTTAGATCCCTAATATTTTGTAGCTCAAAGTTAGATTTATAAGAAAAATAAAAGCTCATAGTTTTTAATAATGGTCATGATGATATTATTATCTTTATTATGCTTAGATTCAACTTTTTTTAGGTTATAAATTTCTTAAATTATGTTTAACATCACTATTTTTATTTGAGTGAGAAAATAAGTAATTTTTTATAAGAGAAAAAAGAGGAAATAAGTGATTTTTTGTTATGACCAGCATTGTCAACTTGTTTCCCCATTCAAGTAAAAAATAATATTAATTTAATTAGCAGCAAAGAAATATATCATAGCTTAATTTCTATTTTATATTTCTAACAAACATAAAAAATACTTAAATGCCCCTCATTTACCAACGAAATTTAAATTCCGTTGCTATTTTAGCAACCAAAAATAAATTCGGTTGCTATTTAGCAACAGAATTCTATTTCGGTTGCTAAATAGCAACGAAAATATTTTTTGGTTGCTAAATATCAACGAAAATATATTTCGGTTGCTATTTTAGCAATCGAAAATAAATTCTGTTGCTATTTTAGCAACCGAAAATTAATTCGATTGCTATTTTTTATTGAAAATGAAAATTAGCAACGGAATTCTATTTTGGTTGCTATTTAGCAACGGAAATATAATTCGGTTGCTATTTTAGCAACCGAAAATAAATTCCGTTGCTATTTTAGCAACTGAAAATTAATTCGATTGCTATTTTTCATTGAAAATGAAAATTAACGACGAAATTCTATTTCGGTTGCTATTTAGCAACAGAAATATAATTTGGTTGCTATTTTAGCAACCGAATATAAATTTCGTTGCTATTTTAGCAACCGAATAATCCTCCGTTGCTAAAATAGCAATGAAAATTAAATTTCATTGCTAAATTAGCAACGAAAATCATATTCCGTTGCTATTTTTCGTTCCAATTTTTTCCACCACCTATTGGCGCCTTAATTAGCAACGGAATAGTAATTTCGTTGCTAAATTTTGGCTCCAAAAATTCCCTCCACTTTTAGCAACGGAAGATAACCAAAAATTTTTCCATTGCTAAATCTACAAAGTTAACCAATTTTAGCAACAAAAATTATTTTCTATTGCTAAATAGCAACGGAATTGATTTTCCATTGCTAAATTACCAACGGAAATGATTCCGTTGCTATTTCCATATTTTCTTGTAGTGTTAGCATGAACAATGTCGTAGCAATATTGCAACTAAAATATTGTTTCGTCGTAATATTTTACATGAACATTGTCTTAGCGAATTGGCGACAAAAAATATTTTAGTCGCAAAATTTAGCTAGAATATTGTTATAGCAAAATGATGACAAATATTTAGCGAAAACCCTTAGTTCTCGCTAAAATTTGGGGATGACTTATTGTTGTAGCTAAATTCTGCTATAATGACTCTTGCTTCAAAATGATGGTTGTCGCTAAACTGATTTAGCGACGAAAAAACATCAGTTAGCGATGACTTTTGTCGTCATTAATTTGTATTTTTTAATAGTGTTACGTCCCCAAAAAATGAAATAATCCAAAATAAATAAAATACCAAAATTTATAAATAAATGAAACAACAAATAAAGCATAATAAAAAGTTAAAATATAGTACAATTAAAATGTAATAAAATAAAAGTAAAGGGAGGGAAGAAAGAACCAACTGAAGGATGGCCTCTAAAAATACAAACCTCTCAAAAAAGTGCTTTAAATAGGGAAATGAAATTGCTCAAACAAATGTATAAAGAAACAAAAATAATTAGTACATAAAACATCAAATAACAAAATTAAAACACATATAAAAAAACATACTGGAGTAAGAAAATGGTAAAAAAGAATGTAAATCATCTAAACGGAAGCAAGACTAACAACAAAGTATAATTAAACATGCAAAATAAACCAAATATGCAAAGTAACACAAAAAAGGTATAAAAGGGACCTAAGCCAAGGTTACAGATGCCCCAAGGCAAGGAAGATGACCAAAGAAGGAATGAGAGATAGGACAAAAGGAAGGCATCAAGAAGCCTTGTCGATCGTTGTGATCGACAGACATCTTTAAAGCCTTCTTCCTATTTATCACTTGAAACACAAGTCGAATGCAGGTTTCAAATAGAAAAACTAAGAAAGAACTATTCTAATCTCTTTACATGCATATTCGACTCCCAAAACATGCAAAATCTAAACATGACATTAAAAATACATTTAAATCATGCATTAATCATTCAATAATCATGTAAAAAAAGAAATCAAGCCAAGATATTCATCATGCTTTAATAGAGAAAATATGAAATCTAACATGTCATTCTAACATATGAATAGGCAACTTTAAAGCATCATAGTACTAGGAATTATAAATAAATAGATTAAATGATGTAAATTCATAGAGATGGCATCATCAAAATCACAAATAAAAACAACCTATCTATATGAATATGACATGATTTAGAGAGAGAAAGGGACTTAGGGCCTAGAATATTGCCCTTAGGATTTATGATTCTGTAACTCTAAAGAACGATGATCTTAACTCCAATCATTGATTCCCAAGTTTGAAAAATAAAGAAAATATTTTATGTATTTTGCGGATAATTGTTCAAGGTTGCAGTCTTCGAGAATAGAGAATTAACTTTCTTTTCCTCAAAGTTTGCTCTTTTCCAGATGCGATAGTTCCCCCTAAAAAATTCTAATGTTTCCCTTTTATTTTTGAAGATGAGTTGGGAATAAACTCTAACTTTAACTCTTCAAAAAAAATTAAATCCCCAAAATTTAGATTTGATTATATCTTCTAAAATCTGATCCAAATCCAATATTTTTTAAACTAGAAAATATTGAAAATTTAGATATAACCCCACAAATAGGCATCTATCATTGACGTCTTCCGTCACTGATGCGATTCCCTAAAATTTATAAAAATATCCCTAATCTGAGCTGAATTGAAGGATGGCAGCCACAGTGGCCATCCCTTTTATGATAGATGTTCATCTGTCATTATCGGAGATTAAATTAAGATTTTTTTGAAGTTTTTTTCAAAACTCTTGAAAAATCAACTTGGAAAACCCTAAAAAATTTTATGAAAATATAAAGATCGAGGTTGGAGCTTCGAGATTCATGCTTTCTAAAAAAGAAATATATTGATTTCTCATCATCGGGTAACCCTAATCCAGGAGGGTCACGATGTCTACACCTACTATTTCATCAAATTTATAAAAGACTATACCAGGTATGGTCATGTCTACTTGATTTATCACAAGTTAGAAATGTTGAATTGCTTTAAAACTTATATGAGCTTAGTTGAAAATCAATTAGATTGGAAAATAAAAGCTTTAAGAACTAACCGAGGTTTATGTGATGAAATTTAAAGCTTTCGAATGAATTTAAAGATTTATGTGATGAAAAGGGAATGAGCATTAATTATCCATTCCCAGAACTCCATAAAAAATGTTGTTGTAGAAAAGAGAAATAGAACTCTCCTAGATATGGTAAGTGATTGAATGCTAGCAAGTGTACTAGATCGGCTAAGTAATATATGAGAAATATATTCAAGACCTTAAAATATAAAACCTAAGGGAAAAAGGGGTTGCTAAGTAAAATATCTATAATTGAGTGAAAATAATCTGAGAAAATCTCCAAGTTTGAATTTAAGGGAGTTCTAAGCTAAGCAATAAGCAATTAAAATTAAGATAAACAATAAAAATAACAAATAAAAGAAATAATTAAGGAAATCAATCAAAGATGAATGAAATTCTTAGGAAATTCTATCCTCGTAATTGCAAATGGATATGGATGAAACAATATAGGCATGAAATTCTAGATAACCAAACTAAACCTAAGTTTCCCATTATAGAGCAAACTATTCTAGTTAATCGACTTCCTGTTTCGGAGCTAATTAATTAACTAGCCTAAGCATGGGTTTATAAATCTTAGGTATCAGATAAATTCCCATTTTGGAGCCATTTACCTAAAAACCCATCTACTCACCAATAAATTTGAACCAAATACAGTCTATATAGAAATTTTAAGACCTTCATTCTGAAATCATCAAGGACTTTAGATTTAGAAAACACAAGAACGGAGCATATGCAACTAAATAAATCCTTCAAATATAACTTTGATCCTCATTTCGAACAAAATCAAAGTTAAACTAAACAATTATCAAGTTATAGAGAATAATTACAATAAGAAATAACAAAAAATATGGAAATAATCATTAAATCCAAATATCCAAATACAGAATATGATTCAAGAATTCCTAAGCTAGAAGAATTACTCAATCATCAAAGATATAATCATAAAAATATAAAAATAATAAAGTTTAGAATACACCCTTAATGAGAAAATAGATCTTGAAGTTCCTTCTTTTGTCTCTTTGAAATCTTCTTTAAATCCCAAATTAAAGATCTAAGATAAGTTAATCTAAAAATTACAAGTGAAAACAAAATTAAAATTAACTCTAGTCTAAATATAAATGAAAAACCATACACTAAAGTTCTTAAGATGAAGAAAATAAAACCTAAGCTACTATAAAAATCATTATCTAATTCTCTCTCTTTTGAAGAAGGTGAAAATATGCTTTTATATAGAGACTGGATAAAAATACAACCATATTTTTATAAGAAACACAACTATGTTTCTGTTAAAATTGAGGCTGGGTTATTGGATGTGATAATGATCATTTATATGATGTTTTTAGTATGTTTTTAGGTATTTAATTAAGTTAATTTTGTGTTAATTAGGTTTGATTTGAGTTTAATTTGTTAGCTTTGTGTTTTTGGAGTTAATTGTAAATTTTGGTGTTTTTCAGGGTTAATTTGCATGAAAAAGGACTTAATTGTAAAAAGGCAAGAAGATTTGGGTCAAAACTGTAAATTTGGAAAATTCATGTTAAGATATTAGCGTGAATTCCATAAGAGTTATGCGTGCCCACGTGAAATGTAGAAGGAAGGATCACATGGCCACATGAGAGATTGAACAAAGCTAGACGTGACCATGTGTGAATTATCAAAGGGAGATGAGTGGCCATGTGAAGAAGAGAAGAAGAGAAACAAGTGACCACGTGATTTGAAGAAGAAACCAACACATGGCCACGTGTGAAAATACACTAGGGAACACATGGCCATGTGTTTCAAAGAACAAAATTACACATGGCCACGTGAAAGACTAAAAGGAGAAAACAATGCATAGACGTGACCACGTGGATTCCCAGTGAAGGAACACACGTGGCCACGTGTGGAAGAGGAACTAAATGAGCGGTGGTCACGTGTAGAAATACACACTAAAAGCCGTGGCCACGTGATCTGATTCTCCAATTGCACGAAGGATTTTCGACTTCCTGTTTTGAGCAGAATTCACTTCCTATTTAGTTTCTGCAGTTTTGGAAGAAATCTACCACGTTTTTGCCTATAAATAGCAGTCTAAAACACAGAAGAAAGGGGATCAATCTTGAGTTTTTCATCTTTGTTTTTTTCTTAGTTTATTTTTATGTTTCTGTTTTTACTATTTTTTCTTCAACTTTGTCTTTAGTTTTTATTTATGTTTAGGAAGTAGTTTTTCTTCTTTTGCTAATGGATTCTTAAAATCTTAAATTTTCATTGTTATGACTTTAATTTGAGCTTAATTTCAATATCGGTTGATTATTTCTTGGTTTTAAGCATATTCTTATCTTTGATTGTGTTGAGATTGATTGTTGGTTTATTGAATAAATAACTAAAAATTGGTTTTACATGGTTAATGATTTGCATGTTCTTGGGTTAACTCTTTAATGTTTATGCATGATTATGTTCTGAAATATGAGATGATTATGTGTTAATTTTATTGGTTAATACTAAGAGAGGAAGAACTAAGAATAGGTGGAAGTTAAAGCTCTTGAGAAAGGTTTTAATAGACATCTAGGGGATTAATTCAGACTTTTATGCTAAGTATTGAATTGTTCTGAATAAGGGAGTTTAATACTTGGAATGATAATCTTGAATAAAGTTATCTGGGTTTATTTATCTGAATTCTTTATAATCACCAGTGTTTCTTTTGAATTTAATTCATTACAATGAAAGTTAAGATGGATAGTTCCTTTAGCAACAGAATTTCAGTTATTGTTTTGTTTTTAATTCATGTTTTAGCTTTTATTTTGTTTAATTGTATATTTTGTTTAATTTTTGCTTTTAAATCAAAAATATTTGGGAAACAATCTCGGATTAATTTAATTCATACATAGATATTACTCTTAGCAATCCATGTTTCCTTGGGTACGATATTTTGGGGTCTTAATCTATATTTCCCTATATTACTAGCCGATCTAGTACACTTGCTAGACTCCGGTCAGGATGTGTAAGACTATCTTGGGCTACTGAAAACTAGATAACATAACTGCATTTTGATAAAAACACTACTGTGTTTTAGTGCAAATTCTGCCCACTTACCAAATTTAACCTAAAATCAACTCAAATCTCCAAAAAAGCACCTAAAATTAACCCAAAAACTATTAAGAGTTGTAAAAACATAATAAACTAACATAATAAAAATAAAATAAAATAATAAAGACTAAAAAAACAATTAAAACACAAAATAATGCCAAAAATACCAAAAAATATGAGAATGATTGCAACTTATTAGTGAGATCTATAATGGTTGACGCAAATTTGCCAATCTCCTATTAGGAAGATGCTCTATTGATTGCCACATATATTTTAAACTGCATGTCCTCCAAATATACCACATCCACTCCTTATGAGTTTGTAGACTAGTTGACAACTTGACCTAATCTATTATAATCTTAGGATTGTACTACATACATCCATAATACCTTTAGTAAATTTGGGAAATTAGGACCAAGAGGTGAAAAGAGTATTTTTTGAGATAGAAGTATCAAAAAGATATGTTTCCATAGGTGAGCAAAAAAAATGGCACAGTGATAGAATTTAAATCATGAGATGTCATATCCTTAGAGAATGAATTTCCAAAGTTGGGCAAAGTGAATCATGATCTCACTCTTTATAAAACTTAAGAAGAAAAACTATCAGGATCACTCCATCCAAGTGGGAGGGAATTAAAGGAATAAAGTCAAGACCCTCTTCCTCATCTAAACAATCAGGATGTTCGGGGTCCTTACTTTAATATGAGTATTCCCGATTCCAGTGGGAGTATGAACCATGATCCCAATGGGATCATTTCAAATTATGATTAACATATGAGATATATTTATTAAAAGGTGACATTGTAAAAATTAAAATGGAAAAGTGTTCCATGTGTGAGGCTCCTACTTGTACCCTAGGAGAATTACTAAGTAATGCTTAATAGATGTGTTTAATGGATGATATGACTTTTATGTGCATGTTTAGTTAATGATATTATAGGTTGGGGCCTAAAAGGAATTTTTTTACTAAGAAAAGGGCTAAATTGTAACTTTACATTAAGTCATAATGCATAAATTGAGAAAGAATATGAAATCAAGGACTCAATTCAAAGGAGAACGTGTAAGTTTTATGGTAAGAACATAAAATTGAGGAAGACTAGGGAGTTAAATGTAATTAATTAGAATCAACAAAGTGGACCAATAAGGTGTTGGTACCTAGCCTCTCTAGAGTTCTCATGAAATTGGAAGAAAAAGGTGGGATATTTAAAAGGAAAGGAGGCCAAACACAAGGATGGAAAATCTACCTCTCTAACCCCTAAGTAACCCATAAAAGCTACCCTAAAAATTTTGCCTTGTTCTTGAAAAGATAGAGAATTTGGTGGTTAAAGTTTTAAGGTAAATAATACACTCTTCTTCTCCTCTTCTTTGTATATATGATGGGAATTGAATTAAAAGAAGATATGTATATATATATGTGTGTGTGTGTGTGTGTGTGTGTTTATATTTGTAATATTTCCTATATAGAAGGAAGAGAAAGCAAAGGAAATGAGAAGGAAATTCCAAAGGAGTGAAAAAGGTGTTTTTGGTTTGTTTAAAGGTATGGGAACTTTTATTACTTGTAAATGTGTGGTTGTAGATGGGTAATTTTGAAATGAAATAATAGAGGATATAATGAATTATTGTTATGGAAATTTTCCTTAATGTTATATGGGAACCGAATTTACAAAGAATTCTTGGAATAATTAAAATTTGTCCTAAGATTAACTTGAACTCTTAGGACTGTTTTGGCAATAACTTAAGCTAGAGAGATTTAGATTGAGTGATTCTAATTGCTACAAAACCTAGACTTATAGAACTTTATTTCATATAAAGAAGTCAAAAATTGGATCCTCTTACATGAAAGTGAAAACTGAGCTTGAATTTTGACTGTCTGCAGCTCTATCATTACGACCAGCCTATGCTCTTTATTGAATATCTGGAGATTTACAAGTCTAATTTGAGTATTTTTAATGTTTTGGAAACTAAAAATATAAGGTAACAACTTTGTAGAAGATCAACTTAGCTACAAATGCCTTTTCCTAGGTCTAAAAGAGCTTACAAACCGAACCTAAGAATCTATCTCCAGTAATTTTGGACCTCAAGGTCAGCACCTTTTTTGTACTGACTGTTACATAGCTCAGAATCAATCTAGAATTGGAGTATTACATATGTCACAGTTAGCACCTATATAGTGATTATAGTTACCCTCCTTTGTCCTTACCTAGACTTGATCTTTGGGTTCTAAATTGATATTAAAGCATACCTAAACCTATAGAAACACTATTAGGGTATTTTAAACATAAAATTAAGAGTAATTTCTGACATAAAATGAGTAGAAAGCATAATGAACTAGTGAAGTGAAGTTAAATACTAAATCTTAATTCTTAGGAATTTATTCAACTAATGAACACAAATAGTTATATTAATGATGTTATGTGTTACTAAATGAATGATGAGCATGTTGCATTGTATCCTGAGTGTAATTAAATATAAGTGACATGATATAGTGATATGATTGCATTCTTCATTAAGTGTATTTTTGCTATGGTTTTAAATATATGAAATACATTGTCCTTAACTATTTAATGAGTTTTTGAAAACCGAATTTTACATAACAGTGGATAGATAGGCATGCCTATAAAGGGATAGTGATTGCAACTACTAGTGTTGACACCAAAAGGTGTCCAGTGTTTCGATAGTTGTTGGTATCTAGTGACTTGAGATTAATATATCTCTAGCATTTGATACTATTTGTCAGTATCTAGTGTTTGTACTCATTAGCCGCCATTAATGTGAATTTAAGCAATGAAAATGATTGAATTGAAAATTATTGATAAGTGATTAACAATGTGAATGCCATAGTGTATTGGTATAAAACTGACGTCTCTCAGTGATATTATCAGTGCATTTGATAAATGATAGTGTTGTAGTACCCTAATTCTATAATCTATACATATCACTTCATCCCTCTCAACACACATGTTTTACTGTGCAACATAAACATATATCAACTATATAGAGAACTGATATTCATACTTAATCTATAAGAGTGCTATACTATTAAGACTTCACAATATACATTAGAGTCTCTTTACAAAATATAACCATTGATAACATCTTACAAAATAGTTGTACTTTTACAAGATTTCCAACACAACATAAAACCTTTGAAATACAAAAAGGAACCAAAAAGAAGACTATATACTTTATAATCTTCAAAGACTTGTGTTGGCCAACCAGCTACAGATATCATTCCTGCAAGAAAGTCCTAGCCTTGCAACCTACACGGATGAAACACCCGTGCTAAGCTATAAAGCTTAGTGGGGAACTAAATCATGATAAACGACCACTCACAGTGATCGTCAACAAGCACACAACATGCCTCAAATACAACAATGATTTATTTCATGAAATGAAAGAAATTGAATATTTACATTCACTTTTAGAAATCAGTAAGTTTAACCGTAAGAATTTGTATTAACGTTTCAATTATCATATACGATCATACAAGTTCCAACTTCCTTTGAACTTAAATTGAACGAATTAACATATGATTATTTTATTAATCAATGCTTAATCATAAAAGTATAGTTATCTATTATTAATGTTCCATAAACAATCTTCACAAGTGTTGAAATTAACTTACTTCTATTCTTGTATGTCCATGATATACACACATTAGAATTATACAACAATTCAACACTTTTAATTAACGTGAGATTATAATATTACTATAGGCTTACTTTATATTCCATAAGTTATACATGTTATAGCATATGTATCATAAGAATAAGCCTATCAACCAAACATAACAAATACACGTTAAAGAATGTGTACATGCAATAATGTGAACACATATATATAAGCATAGGAAAACACATATTTCAAAAACAATGGGTGTTACAGCATAACTCATACAATATAATACATATAAAAATAAAGGACATATATATAGAGAGAATTTAGCAATTAACATGCATGTTTTTTTTATGCTAGCAGTAAAGATACATATACTATTGAGCATTCTTTTAGACATGTGTTTTGTATGCAACAAAAGGAATTTCATATGTAGAATAGTATAAAGTCAACTAAGAATTTGCATGCCTTATTAAACTTTTCTTAACCTTGATAATAAAGGCTGCACTATTCTAAAGAAGTGGATATCGGGATATACGGTGGTACCCAAAGGTACAAATAAGATACCCGAAGGTATTAAATGATGATCCTTTGTAGGGATAAAACTATATGATAAATCGGTGGATCCAAACAAGGTCAAACAAATAACATGGACCCAAATGGGGTCAATCAAATAACATAGACCCAAACGGGGTCAATCAAATAACATGGCCCCAAACGGGGTCAATCAAATAACATGGACCCAAACGGGGTCAATCAAATAACATGGACCGGTCAAGTGGACCCAAACGGGGTCGGTTACAACCCACACGAGGGTTGTTAAATTAACTTTAACTTTTAAACCCAAACAGGGTCACTATACTTTTAAATTCAAGTGGACCTAAATAGGTCTAAATGTTCAAAAGCAGCTGCAAAGTACCCTTATAGGCATGCCTATCTATCCACTTCCTAGACTCAATGCAGGCAGTAAAATCTCTTTACGTTATCTTTTCTTTATTCATTCATATACATGTATACTCTTATATAACTATGTACAAGGTAATCATATACATGCTCACGTATAACTTTCTGTAAATATGTGATCATATGCACAATTCGGTATTGTTATTCTGTACTTTGCTCTTTTCTCATCATATACATATTGATGTTCATACATATATATTCATGTATATATATACGAGCATGGTGTCATAGATATAAACGTATAAGTTTTCTATAAACATGTTATCTTGAGCACAATTAAGTATTACTATTTTGTACTTGTAATCCCTTCAAATCAAGTAACTATTTTACATATGTAATATGATGATAGATAACATCATGCTCTGTTGAGTTCCTTTAATCAATGATGTGTATGATCATGTTCACAACAGGTTAACCTATATGCGTACATACATGTATGACTATATATATATATAGATACACACAATCACACTCAGGTATCAAATCAAGCAACTGTAATTATATAATACTGTAATCATTTACCTTAACATATTATTCAGTAGACATAAGCATATAGGCATAATCATATTCATTAAAATAAATAATTATCCATATGCTGGTTCATGGTCTTGTTGCAAACTATATTTCCTAAACTTTTATACACTTATAGCTTTAGTTTAATAATATTATCATACCTTTTTGTCGTATACATATATCATCTAACACATA
>CM075811.1:23969816-23972316 GCA_037975025.1 Excoecaria agallocha | reverse complement strand
AAATTAAAAGTTTACCATGTTTAAATATACTGCATCCAGAAGCTTTTTTAATAATTGAAATAGATACTAGTGATATAGGTTATAGTGGTATTTTAAAACAAAAACGAAAGGAATCCAACAAAGAAAAATTAGTAAGATTTTATTCAGGACGCTGGAATCAAACTTAAAAGAATTATTCTACTATAAAAAAAGAGATATTATGTATAGTTTTATGCATAAAAAAGTTTGAAGATGATTTATACATGAAAAGATTTTTGGTATGCATTGATTGTTTATCAGCAAAATATGTTTTAGAAAAAGATGTCAAAATTTTAATTTCGAAACAGATTTTTGTAAGATGGCAAGCTTTACTTAGTAACTTTAATTTCAAAATCGAATTCATCAAAGGAAAAGATAACAGTTTACCTGATTTTCTTTCTCATGGATTCTTATAGGGCAAATGAGTTCTAATAAGAAAGTTTTGACAAAAACTACATTATCATCAGGACATTCTCAACAGAATCATCCACTCATACCTCCTCCTATTAGGACCATATCCAAACCTTTATTCCCAGTAACACCTTTTTTTCCTCCACTTCAAAGACTTCAAACCTTTTCACCCTCTGCACCTCCTCGACCATACTCATCAGCTTTAGCTTCTCCCTCTTCTCCTATTTTTTTTATAGTACATTCTCCTTCTATTAAAAATTTTTCTCCCTATCATTTGAATCAAAAAAGATAATTTATTAAAGTCTTAGAACCAGAAGAACTTCATATATCATAAAGTTAAAGTTTTTATAGGTTAATTGATCATGTTTTTCCCAATAGTTGGCATTTTCATGAGCAAGATCAGAGTATAACAAGAGAATATTATAAAGCCATATTAATTGATACTTAGTTAATATAAATAGAATATAATTATGATGAGAGAGATAAGAATAGGATTAATTAAAGTAAGGTTAAGATTATTCATGTCATTACTGAATCAGAATGGAGATCACGGCCATATCAGTTGAAGATGCTATCAGGATATCCTCCCAAACTGGTATATAGTTATTATGATTATTAAGAAGCATGGTATAGAGCATTCTATTTAAGGAATTTTCAACATTTATGGTTCTTTTATTTTTCATATAAGTTCGGTGGTGTTCTCCCAAATTTATTCATCAGATGGTTTAGTTATTTTGGTTTAATCATTGAAGCAACTCCGTTCTAAATTAGGGAAGCTTTTGTCAAGTTTACTACTTATTGCAATCTAGGTGCTCCAGATAATCTTTTAAAATATTGTACAATGTTCAAGGTTCAATGGATTGTTTCATGGACCTATCACATTTCTAAGCAGATTAATTAGTTACCAATTCTTTATCGAGAATTTCGAGTAAAATGATGGGACAGTTTTGATGTTAAAAAGGCCAATAGACAAGCAGTTATTAATTATTTAGAGCAACCAACATTTACTGCTTCATCATCAGCTTTGCCAGCAAGATTTATTGCAGATAAAAATCAATTTGTCAATTTATTATCTTCAGCATCTACAGAAGAAGAATTCAATTCTATTATCAATTGCATTTCAACAGAAAGGACCAACTCATCTCAAAGCAGTACTCCTCCTCCTCGTCGTGCACTTGAAGATTCCCAAGACCCATATGCAGATGTAGAGTTATAAAATATGTAATCATACACTATAAGGAATAAATATAATGCATATATACTAAAGAAAAGAGCAGGCGAAAAAGCAAGTGTAAAAAAAAAGTCAAAAGTCAAAAGTAAAAAATAGTAGGTTATCTCTTTAACAAAACAAAAGCTTCTCGATGCGATTTATTTAAACATGGTATGTGAGGACCCAAATTAGGCCCTAGTAGAATTCAAGGACATAATCCCAATTATAAGTGTTTAATCAAGCTTAATTAGATGAATTATTATGAGTTTATATATTGAAGGATAAACTAGTTATTTATTTCTGTGTGTAATTGAAATAATATTTTATTTCAAGGATCAATTGGGATATAAGTGTTATTAAGTTAACATTAATTATGTGATGAATGTGTGAATTATATGTTATGAATTTTATAATGGTATAATTAAAAAGGGAAAAATAGTTTGAGGGTTTAATTAAAATAGGATATAAACTTAAAGGTTAATGTTAAAAATAATAAATGAGTGGGGTCAATTTTATAAGAGATAGCATATGATGGGGTAAAATTGAAAGTAAGAAGATAAGTTATGGGTCAATGTTGAAAGAAGCTTTAAGTGGGGTTGATTTAAGAAAATTACAAACTATATGGGTCAAAGGTGTAACATGCAAGAAATTGAGAGAAGTTAGTGGAACATGCAACTTTTTAAGGGATCAAAAAGGGAATTTTCACTAACTATTATAAGTAGTCTTTTTTGCTAGTGGAATGAAAGAGAAATTCAAGAGGAAAGAAGATAAGGGACGGCAATTAGAGAGGGAGTTACAGAATTTCTTCATTCTCCTCTCTTTCATTCTTGGTCAATCTCTAAAAAAAATCTTTGAAGAATT
>CM075811.1:23817342-23969616 GCA_037975025.1 Excoecaria agallocha | reverse complement strand
AATGATCCCAAATCACCTGACTTGTGTAACTTGGTCATGCGTTTTTCATTTATATGGCCTAAACGACAATGCCATAAGTATGAGGTATTCAGATTATCATGTTTCATTCTCTTGGTATTCACATTATGTACTTCTTTAATTAAATCAAGAACAAATATACCATTCTCAATGATAGCTTTTGCATAAAACATATTTTTCTTAAAAATGTAACAACATTTGTCCTTCAAAGAAATATCATAATCGTTCATCAAACGACTGAAAGAAATAATACTTTTGGATAAGGTTGGAACATAATAATAATTATTTAATTCCAGTACTAATCCACTAGGAAGAGGCAAATAGTAAGTCCCCACAACTGTTGTAGAGATGTTCTGTCCAGTAGCTGACTGCAAACATATCTCTGCCTTTCCAACTCTTCTAAAGCTTCTAAGCCCCTGTAGATCATTACATAAATGAGATCCACATCCGGTATCTAATACCCAAGATTGTTTTGAAGCAATAGAATAAGTATTAATTTCAATCATATGAATACCTGAAGTAGAAGCATCAGCTTGCTTCTTCTCCTTGAGATAATCTAGATAGGCCTTGCAGTTATGCTTCCAATGACCATCCTTTCCACAATGGAAGCAAGTTCTTTTGGGATTCTCTTTCTTGGCAACCTTCTTCTTGGAGATCCCACCATTCTTTGGCTGCGCCTTGGTTATCTTCTTCTTCTTCTGCTTCTTGCCTTTAGCAGAAGTGACAACCATGACACTTTTTGGATCCTTCTTAAATGATCCATCAGCTGTCTTGAGCATGTTGATTAACTCAAGAATGGATACTTGGATCTTGTTCATGTTGAAGTTAAGCACAAAAGGTGCATAACTTGGAGCCAACAAGTACAAGATTAAATCTATGTATAGATCATTATCCATAACATAGCCAAGTCTACTCAAATGCTCAATATACCCATACATCTTCAATGCATGAGTAGCAGCTGAAGTGCCTTCCACCATTTTGCAACTAAATAGAGCTCGAGCAATCTCATATTGCTCAGTTCTAGCCTGAGAAGAATAAAGCTCCTCTAGATGCAAAACGATGGTTCTAGCATCCATCATTTCATGTTGCTTTGAAGCTTCGAGGACATAGCACCCAGCATCAGACATGCTGCTGCTTCACTATCCTCCATGTATTTTCGATAAATGCCTTTGATCTCATCAATGGCATCATCTGATGGAAGTGGTGGTGGATCTTTATCCAAGATATAATGGAACTTTTTAGCTCTGAGAACAATTCTCACTTGCCTGATCCAGTCAGAATAGTTGTTGCCAACCAGCTTGTTATCCAAGATTGATCATATATTAATGTTTGATGTGCTCATGATGATGACCTAGATGTGAAAAAGAAAAGATATGAGAGTATGTTCATATATATGTATGCATTAATAAGGTCTTTAATTAATACATTTACTTCCACTATTTTATTACGAATTAATAGCCTTCACTATATAATCCGAGAAAACCCGATGGTTTTCTTAGTGGGCCAATATCCAATCCTTGATATGTAATTTGACCTTGACTGTGGTCAACAAGCCAAATTCCATACCCTTGAAAGGTAGGTATCCATTTACCAATTATGTCTCTACACAACTATTGGATCATTAGGTTATCAACTCTTGATGCATGCATATCATATATGCATTCCCTAATCTTGCCTCTAGAACCATTAGCCTTGCCTGTGGTCAACAAACTAATGGGCTAGCTAAGATGGCCCATTTAATTAGATTTGAACATATTCGATATAATGTGAGCTTGACTGTGGTCAACAACCCACACTATAAAGAACTCTGGTTCTCCTCAAATTAATGGAAGGCTTATATACTTTAGTATTTGTTTGAGGGTTTTAGTTAATTAAGTCTCATCATACATGGTTGGCATACATTGGTATGCATCCTATATCTATCACATAAATATAAGCATACAAATGTGGTATAGTTATGGACTTCACTACATTGATTTCCCCGAGCCAAGAGGGAAATCAAAAGGTCACACCTAGGTAGTATGCATGATTCAAACAAGAAAAATAATTACATTATCTTCAAGCTTGTTGGATCTCCATCCGGCCCATCTTGCTCCTTGAAAATGATCTCCATCTCTATTTCTAATTCTAATCTAAGTAATCTAATTATATATTACAATTTGAAATGAAATACAAACCAAAAACAAGTAGCCGGGACATGAAAGTCCTCATTGGGCCAAAACATGCATAATGCTCAATCACATTGGGCTTTGTCCATAACTATCCATCATGCCAATCATACACCCTTATATGCCTTTCTAATGCATAAAGAAATGGATTACTAACTTTGTTTCAACCTTTGAAACTATATTTTGAGTTATTTTAATGATGTGATCAAATTAGGAAACTTTTTCCATTTTGGAAACTTTCATTTTAGGAAACCTTTTTGCATGAATGTGTTCTTGCCTTAATAATCAATCAAATTGATTATTAATTAATTATAAATTGATTATTTAATTAATTAATCATATTAAATAATTAAAAGAATCAAGTTTGGGCTTAAAACAAGTATAGGCCGAAACCCACAGAAGAAAAACCCTAAGTGTGTTCACACACAAACTAGTTTCGTGTCATTTGGACCATTTGGGCCTTTTGGAATGAGCCAAGCCCACTCCAGCCCTTAAAACCCATTAATAAACTTAATTAATGTTTATAATAGTTTATTTAAATCAGCTCCTTGGGCCCACCAAGTCATTCACTAATTTAAACAGAGTCCGTAAACATAATTAAGCCTATTAAGTGGTTTTAATGAATTAAAATTAATCAAATTAATTTAAGGCCCAATTTAATTAATCCAATTAATTAAAAAAACTTTAATATATCATATATATCAAATTTAGAAGATCAAAAGTCGTTCTAACCATGAACACATCAAGAACACACGAAGAACACCAATTTATCTAACTTTTCGACAAAACTAGTTTTCATGCAAAACTTGTTCGATTTTAATTCCGTTCGATCCTACGGCTTAATATCACATATTAAACACATAAAATATCATCTAAATGATTTTTAAATGGATCCATAAGAAATTAAATTAGAACATCCCCTACATTACCTAGGGTTTCACGCCAAACCCCAATGAGTTTCACGCCAAACCCTAATCTTAATCATTCAAAAATTTCGTTTTTGTTTCCACCAAATTTATTTGATCACACATATAACCAGAAATCAATATTTCTCATTCATGAACAATCAAATATAATATTTTAAAGTTCATGAAATAAATAACTCAAAACAAAAAAAAACTTATTCCGCAGAAAAATATAGAATTGTATATCCATGGCAAAACCGTTGCTCTGATACCATGTTGGATTATAACGGTTACATGCATCATATACATAAGCGGAATTTTAAATTTTTTTAACCATTAGATCTGATCTTGCCATGAATACACAATATAACTATATGAGAATAAGAAAAATCAAATTTGATTTTTGTTGAACAGTCGATTTTACTTCGCACCGGGTTGTCGCAAACCACAGCGTCCAAAATCAAACACCTCCAATGAGTAATCCACACTAGAGAGGGGTAAATTGAACCAACAAATTGGTGTTTAACTAGGGCTGACCAAAATTCCCAAGAGCTAGCTTAGGAGTTGGCGCAAAAAGGGAGAGAGAATTAAGAGAAAAGACTTTCCTTTTTTTTTTAATCACTTAACTCTAATTCTCATTAGTTGGCCTTTTATAGTTAGGTTAAAATTCCAACTCCTTAATGAGATTGGGCTCTTTAAAATTTTTGGAGAATTATTAATTGGGCCTCTGGAATTAATTATAATCATTTGGGCTTAATTAAATCCAAATTAAATCTTTTCATAAAAGACCATGCACAAAATCCACAAACTAGGCTCTTTGTGCATCTAATTTGATTTAAATACCCAAATGGATTCCAAATCCAACCAAATTAAATATGTGAGTTACATAACACTTATGTAACATATATAAATTAATTTGGTCCAAGAAAAAGCCATCTAAGCCCTTCTGTATGGAGTTGGCGTGTGGCCCTCTTTTGGAGGGCTTCCTCCAACTTCTTCATTCCTTTGGCCCTTTATAATTTCTCCAATGGTCCTATTAATTATTATATTAGTCCTATAACACTTATAGTAGTCTTATAATACTTATAAGACAATAATAATTAATCATGAAATACATTATTTCATTTAGGTCCAATTTACAGAACATTTCTCAAAAGTTCCGCGGACAATTTTATTTGATCATAATTAATTAAACTCTTTAATTAATTATTATGATATTCTCCTCTCTACCTTTATAATAATATCAAATATTATTATCCTTGTCATTTTACCATTTTACCCTTTTCTCTATATGTGTGTGACCTATTGGGTTCCTGTTCATGTTGGCAGTATAATATGTAATTGTCAGTTTTATTCAAAACCCACATGATTTAAACTCCTTTAAATTATTTTATCAATCTCTATTGATATTTTGATACATCATTATACAAGTCATGATTGGCCTCTAGCTAAGCATCATGACTACCCAAATGTCAGGAAAGTCATGTGGTTTGACTGTACCCTTCCATAGAAACAGTTGCCGTGCAATTACTCCTTTCACCACTCTTATCTCAATTAGATTCCGAGTATGGATTTCTGTCAACTCATATAAATCTAATTTTGTATGTTCTATTAATTTAACCATTGTTCCTAAAATGCCCTTCATGGATCTCCATCCATCTTTGCATATTACTCTGGCCAGAGATTCTCTGAACAAGGCAATTATAGAATCATGCGAGATAACTTCCCTTGTTAAATCTGGGATGGTGAATCCTTTGTCAATCACTCAACTATCTTCAAGTAGGTCATGATATACCCAATCTCCTAACCATGTTCACTCCCAGTTGGAAGTAATCAGTTATGGAGTCAAAGTATATCACTTGCTACTTAAGATAACTTTGGTGATCTCAAGTCTAAGGATACTTGCACAACCGCTATGAAGAGATTCCTCACTGACATAGATTTAATATTCATATAAGGATTCTCTTTGCAGGTCTCCAATAAACTTGTTCCTCTAACAAGCATCCACATGTTAGCTTTGATTATCATCCATAATCACAGTTATGAGAACCACTACTTGAACCATTCAAGAAGCATAACATGTGCTAGTCTGTCCGAATTAACAATGCCCTATCTTGTTAATTCTATGACTAGGGATATTTAGATATTAACACATTTGCATGCGATAGACATCTCACATCATGAACACCTTCATGATTGCCTTTGCACTGTGTTTATAATATCTAGGACTTCATTTATTAATTTAAGATTTACAAACTCATGTATTCAAACATAGCATTAATAAATGAATGATGCCTTTTATTAAGAATATGAATTTCATACATATGAAAAAAATCCCTATTACATGGGCTCTAGGGCATACTCTCTAACAATATGTATATAACGGACCGATTAATCGGTTCATTAAACATTTTATTAAATCAGTTCATTATTATCAGCTAATAACTATATCGGTTTCGATTTTAATTCGATTTTTTGGATTGGTTTATCGGTTAGCCACTAAAAATTTTAATATATAAATTTAGTAAATTATACAATTTTTAATATAATTTTTAATATTTAAAAATGTTTTAAAAAAAAGAAATACTAACTAAATATAATATTTATTAAAATAATAAAAATAAAAATAAAATTTCCATAATTAATTATAAAAATTAAAAATAATCAATATAAAACTGACAACAGAATGCTAATTATGCACATAATTTTAATGTTTATTTACTAAAAATATATATTTTATAAAATTATATATGATAATATTTATAAATTTTCCAAAAATTGAAAAATATAAGTGTAAAATTTAAAATATAATTCATAAAATATATATATATATTCGGTTTCAATTTTTAAAGTAAAAACTATAAATCTAAAATTTTGGTTCGGTCAACCTAAAAATCAGTTCGATTTCTTGGTTAACTATGCTTACCCATATATATATATATATATATATATATATATATAATACCAAATGTCATTTTTTAATACCTCATTTTGGTAATTTTTTTTTACTGTAGTCCTAAATCTCTATTTTTTTCCAAAATTATACCAAAAAAAAAACTCCAGTGATAAGTGGATTGTGGAGAGCGAAAGAGGTGCAAAGCGATTTCCTAGGGTAAAAGAGAAAATATGAAATCGAGTTAGAGGTTAGCGTTTTTAATTCAAATAAAAGAAGAAAGGGAAAAAGTCAGTTGCAATCTTGTACCTTATTACTTATGATCCAATGGTGGTTAGTTTACATTTATTGGAAATTGTACACCTAATGAAAAAACTGTTGGTGACTCGCTAAGACAACAAAAAACAAGTAGAAATTGGCTAAGCTGAGTGACTTCACTTTATTATAGAAAATTTATTGGAGAAAATCTATCTCCCTTTATGTGATATTTTTGAATTTTTAGGACTTGCTTGAAATAAAATAATTGAAATTATAGAATTTATTTACAAATTAATTCTACATAAAATTTATTTATAAATTAATTTTTATTCTTGAAATAAAATAACTAAAATATGGAATTGAAAATGAATTTCTTATGTTTATACTTGAAATAAATGAATTAAACTATTCATTTCTATTGTATTTTCTAAAATATTTTCAATACCAATTTGATGCATTTTTCCATAATAACTCCTAATAATAAGCAAAAAAAATATATATAAATTCATATGCCATAAATTTTTTTTTTTATTTATGAGGTATACTAAAGGTGACAAAATTTATCCAAATCTAAAATTCGGCCCAAATTCGTCCAAAAAATGACTAAAATCCAACCCAATTCAAATAAATACATATCGGATCAATAAAAAATTGATACATTATATTCTTCAACCCAACCTAATACCCACTATGTCAATCCAAAGCTGACACATTTTACTTTTCAATGCATTGCGTCAGTATCCAATGGATTTTTTTTTCAAAATTTTCATTATTCAAAATACCCAATGAGTTTTACTACTTTTCTTTTCTTTTTTTTTTTGCGTGACTTTTTTATGTCTCTCAAATATATATGTATATATATATATATATATATATATATATATATATGTAGAGACTAACAATAAGGGAATAACTCTTGAAGAGATAGCATATTCGATGTAAGCAATGCATGGAATATTTCAGAGATTTATAGGTAGTGTGAATGATAGGTTAGAATGGTTGGAAGTGAGCATAACAAGTAATTCCAAAAGGATGGCCAAAAAGGGTCGATGGATTAATGTTAATGTAGATGTTGAGCATGATGATTTGAAAGAAGAAAAAGAAGAAGTTCGTTCAGTAAGGGGAAGAGGAAGAAGGGAAGATAGAAGGGATAACAACTTGAGTGCCATCAAGATGAATATTCCACCCTTTAGAGGTAAGAATAATGCTGAGGAATATCTCAAATGGGAAAGGAAAGTGTAAATAATCTTTGAGTGTCATAATTATTCTGAAGATAAGAAGGTTAGATTGGTTGCTATTGAGTTCTCCGATTATACATTAGTTTGATGGTTTGAGTTGAATAAAAATAGGAGAAGGAATAGAGAATTGCCAGTTGCCAGTGGGGAAGAGATGAAGAGGAAAATAAAGAAAAGGTTCGTGCCTAGTTATTATTATAGAGAAACACATTAATGATTACAAAGGCTCACTAAAGGAACCATATCCGTAGAGGAGTACCATAAGGAGATGGAGATGTTGATGATTAGAGCCAACCTAGAAAAAGAAGAAAAGTCAATAATGGTTCGATTTTTAAGTGGATTAAATAGAGAAATAGCTAATGTAGTGGAATTACAACACTTCATTGACATGGAAGAGCTGGTGAATATGGCTATAAAGGTGGAAAGACAATTAAAGTACCAGGAGTAACACTTTTAGTTCCACATTCCAATGGAATTCTAGATGGAACAAGGGAGATAACAAAGCTACTCAAAATTTTGTTGATGCAAAAGAGAAACTCAAAGATAACAAAAGTGGCACACCTGAAATAAAAGGTATTTCTAATGTAACCCCTTCTAATACTAAGTATAGAGATATTAAGTATTTTAGATACCTAAGAGTAGGGCATATTGCATCTCAATATCCTAATAAGAGGGCTATGCTAGTTATAGAGAATGAAGAGATTAAGTTTGATCATGAGAGTGATTTTGATTTTGTGCTTAGTCTAGAAACCGTGTTTGATGACGATATTAAATTTGTTGAACATGGTGAATCATTGGTAGTTAAGCATGCTTTAAATTTAGAATTTAAGGACGAATCTAACGATGATCAAAGAGAGAATATTTTTCATACTAGATGTAAGGTGCATAATAAGGTGTGTAGTTTGATTATTGATGGGGTAGTTGTACTAATGTTGCTAGTACTACACTAGTTAACAAATTAGGCTTAAAATGGATGAAACACCCTAGATCTTATAAGTTACAATGGTTGAATGATTGTGGGGAAGTGAGGGTCATAAAATAAGTCATTGTTGCTTTTTCAATTGGGAAATATCATGATAAGGTGATTTGTGATGTGGTGCCAACGCATGTGGACATATTTTACTTAGGTGATCTTGGTAATTCGATATGAAAGCCATTCATAATGGGTATAAGAATAGGTATTCATTTAAGATGAGTGCATAAACTATCACTTTAGTTCCTTTAAAACCCAAGGAAGTTCATAAGGAATAGTTAAAGCTTTAAAGGTCCCTTAAGGGGAAAAAGGGTAGTGAGGTTGAAAATACAAAAAAAAAGAGAGAGAAAAGAGGCCAAAAGAGAAAAGAAAGAACATGGCCAAATTGGTGAGTGAATGTACAGGAGAGAAAAAGAAAGAGAGATGTATAAAAGAGATAAGTATGGAAGGAGTGGGTTTTATTGCAGGCACGGCATCCATTATGAGCGCGACAAAGAATGTAGAGAGAAAAAATGTGTTTTATGCAAAAGAGAGGAACATAAATAGAGTTGTTGAGTCAAGAAAGTTTTTCTTAATATTTCAATTCAAAATGAACTTCTTAAATTTGGATAACCTTAACCAAGATTTGCCTGGCAGTATTGTTTCTTTATTGTAGGAATTCGAAGATATCTTTCTTAAGGAGATTTCGAAAGGAATGCCACCTTTGAGAGGGATTGAGCATCAAATCAACTTCATTCCAAGAGTGAACATTCCAAAAAGACTAGCTTATAGAAATAACCTTGAGGATATAGAGGAACTACAAAGGCAAGTTGATGAGCTTTTGGAAAAAGGATAAATAAGAGAGAGTCTTAGTCTATGTCTGATTCTCGCATTACTTATGCCAAAGAAAGATGGAACGTGGAGAATCTACATTGATTTTTGTCTAATCAACAAAATCATGGTAAAGTATAGACATCTTATCCCTAGACTTGATGATATGTTAGATAAAATGCATGGTGCCTCCTATTTCACTAAAATCAATCTTAAGAGTGGATACTATCAAGTTAGGATGAATTTGGGGGATGAATGAAAAATATCTTTTAAAACAAAGTATGGTTTGTATGAGTGACTAGTTATGCCTTTTGGACTAACTAATGCACCTAGTACTTTTATCCGATTTAATTAATCATGTCTTGTATGAATTCCTTAGCAAATTTATTTTTTTTATTTTGATGATATGCTCAGTTATAGTAAATCTTTAGATGAGCACATAGAACACATTAGAGCTGTATTGAAAGTACTAAGGGATGAAAAGTTGTAGGCAAATTTGAGTAAATGTACCTTTTACTGTGAAAAGTTGAAATTTTTTAGGATTTGTAGTATCAGTCAAGGGTATAAAAGTGGATAAGGAGAAGGTTAAAGCCATTCGAGAGTGGCCTACACCTAAGACAGTTAGTAAGATTAAGAGTTTTCAAAACTTGCTAGTTTTTATAGGAGGTTTGTGAAAGATTTTAGCACTATAGCTGCCTTATTGAATGAAATAGTTAAAAAGGATATGCCTTTTGAATGGAGTGAGAGTCAGGAAAATACCTTTAGGATGCTTAATAAAAAGCTATATTTTGCTCCAGTTTTAAGTTTGCTTGATTTTGATAAAGCTTTTGAAATTGAATGTGACACTTTTGGTTTAGGTATTGATGTTATTTTAATGTAAGATAGGAAACTGATCGCGTACTTCAGTGAAAAGCTTAGTGGAGTTGAATTGAGGTATTCCACCTATGATAAAGAATTCTATGCTTTGGTGAGAGCTTTGGAGATTTGGAAACATTACCTCTTGCCAAAAGAAATTATGATCTACACCAATCACGAGTCACTGAGTAAGCTAAACAAAAGATAATCAAAGTGGATGGAATTTGTGGACACATTTCCATATATAATCCATTACAAGAAAGGTAAAGAAAATGTGGTACTGGATGCACTTTTGATAAGGTGTTCCTTAATCTCTACTTTAAGTTCTAAGTTATTAGGATTAGAGTATATTAAGGATTTGTATGCTTCTATTTCGATTTTGGTAATGTGTTTAATGCATGCAAGCTTGTTGCATTTCAAAAATTTTATAGGCATGATGGATACTTGTTTAGAGAAGGAAAATTATGTATACCTATATGTTCTTTAAGAGAATTATGGGTACTTGAAGCACATAGTGGAGGTTTGATGGGATACTTCGGTGTGCTCAAAACTTTAGATGTGTTGCATGAACATTTTTACTGGCCTCATATGCATATAGATGTTCAAAGAATTTACAACAAATGTATTTCATGTAGGCAAGCCAAGTCTAAAGTTAAACCACATGGTTTATATACTCTTTTGCCTATTCCGAATGAACCTTGGATAGACATATCTATGGATTTTGTGTTAGGTTTACCTAGAACAAAAGGGGTAAAGATAGTATTTTTGTTGTAGTTGATAGGTTTAGTAAGATGGCATATTTCATTCCTTTCCATAAAATCGATGATGCTATGAATATTGTTGATTTGGTCTTTAGGGATGTTGTATGTTTGCATGGCATACCTAGGAAAATTGTGTCGGATAGAGATGTAAAGTTCTTAAGTTACTTTTGGAAAGCTTTATGGGAAAAGTTGGGAACTAAATTATTATTTTTAACTACTTGTCATCCTGAAACTGAAGTAGTTAATTAAACTTTAGGAACTTTATTGTGTGCTATTGTTGGTAAGAACTTAAAAATGTGGGAAGAATGTTTACCATTGATTGAATTTGCATATAATTAAACTATTCATTCTTCAACAAGTTTTTTACCATTTAAAGTAGTTTATGGTTTTAATTCTTTAACTCCTTTGGATTTAATGCCCTTATCTTTGCATGAGATATCTAATTTAGATGGACAGAAAAAGGCTAAAATTGATAGATATATTCATGAGAAGACTCGTGCTCATATAGAGAAAAGGAACAAAACTTATGCTGACCAAGCCAATAAAGGGCATAGGAAGATTTTGTTTGAACCAGGTGATTAGGTCTGAGTACATTTGAGAAAAGAAAGGTTTCCAACTCAAAGGAAGTATAAGCTTTATGTGAGAGGAGATGGACCTTTTTAAGGGTTGGAAAATATTAATGACAATGCTTACAAAATTGATCTACTAGGTGAGTATCAAGTTTCTGCTACTTTTAATGTTTCTGATTTGTCTCCATTTTATATAGATACAGATTCGAGGATGAATATTTTCGAGGAAGGAGGGAATGATGTAGATATTCCTAAGAGATTGGATAATTATAAGGATCCATTAAGGTTTCCAGAGGGACCAATCATAAGGAGCAAAGCCAAAAGAATAAGAGAGAAACTGCTGGGGTTTATGTAAACTATTGGTGTTTATGCAAACTTTCGCAAATGGACAATGTTGCATTTGGAGTTGTAGAAAGCCAACTTGGAAGAGTTAATCAGGGCTTGATGATGGTGTATATACTGGGAATTAAAGTGTACCATGAAGAAAAGCCTTGAGCATGTGCAATGTTTTAAATGTGCTATTTATGAGTTAGGATTTTTTTTAAGTTAAGTAAGACTTAATTAAGTTAATAATGTTTAGTTTTGGGTTTATTGTTTGGGCCTTATAGGCATCCCATTCATTTGGTCTTTAAGTCTATTTAATTTTTCCTAGTTTAGTAAGGATTAAAGGTTAAATTAGCCTAGTCCATTATCCTCGTGACTCTAGGTTAATTCCTTGCCTATAAATACTTTTGTAAAGTTGTAACTTAGGCAGCTAGGAATTATTAGACTTTGATTAATTTGAATTGAATTGATTCTTCATAATTTTTTATCAAGGTGAGTGTTCTTACTTTGATGTTGTTTTAAGAATTAGGGTTATTCAAGTTTTACTTGTGTAGTTCTATTCTTCATCTTATTTCTACTTTAAGCTTTAATCTCTTTCGGAATTAAGATTTAAAGAATTTATCTTTCAGATTGCATACTAAGTTTATGAACAACTGAATTGATAAAGGGTTTTAGGATTTTTAGATCTTAAGGTTTCGCATCAAATAGCCTCGATAAATCCAAGCTCAAAAGTAAAGCCTTTATTGGAGGTACTGGAGTCTTATGCAAATGTATTCACTTGGCAACCATCGAACTTGACTGGCATCTCACCAGATGTCATATGTCATTTGCTGAGCATGTAGCCAAGTTGCAAACCAATCAAGCAGAAAAAGTGTAATCACATGCCAGAGTGGCAGGTAGCAACTAATGAGGAGACGAACATCTTGCTAAGAAATGGGCTTATAAGGGAGGTGATCTATTCGGACTGGCTATCTAATGTAGTGCTGGTAAAGAAGGCTAATAGGAAATGGAGAATGTGTGTGGACTTCACTAATTTGAATAAAGCTTGCCTGAAGGATAGTTAACCATTACCTAACATAGACATGTTGGTGAACTCAACATCCAGATTCGAGGAGTATGCCTTTCTAGATGCATTGGCAGGCTATCACCAAATCCTAATGAACCTGAAAGATGAGGAAAAATAGCATTTATCACTTATAGGGGTACATTCTATTACAAAGTGATGCCTTTCAAACTCAAGAATGCAAGAGCCACATACCAAAGGTTGATGAAAAAGTTGTTTGAAGGATAGTTAGGCTGGAACATAAAGGTATATGTAGATGACATGAAAGTCAAGAGTAAAACCTCAGGGGATCTAGCCAAAGAGCTTAAAGAAGAATTCTCTATGCTCAGGAAGTTTGGCCTCAAGTTAAACCTAAAGAAATGCGTGTTTGGAGTTTGTTCAGATAAGTTCTTAGGATTTGTAATTTCAAAGAGAGGAATAAAAGACAACCCGATGAAGATTGAGGCCATCTTGAAAATGGAATCGCCGAAATCAATAAAAGAAGTGCAGATGTTGGATGGAAGGATTACAAAACTTGAAAATTTTATCTCCTACTCGGCTAGGTGGTGCCTTTTGTTCTACAAGTCCTTGAAAAAATTGAAGAACTTTGAGTGGAGATCATAATGCCAGTCTGCTTTTGAAGCCTTGAAGCAATTTTTGAGTTCTTCTCTACTACTTAGTTGACCGTAGCCAGGTGAGAGCCTATTCATGTACTTATCATTTTTAAAAGGGGCGATGGGATCAATTTTGTTCATAGAAAAAAACACTCAGTAGTTCCCTATATATTACATTTGCAAGGTTCTTTGAGGTGCTGAGCTAAGGTATCCAATCTTAGAGTAACTGGCCTTGGCTTTAGTCAGTTCAGCGATAATGCTTCACCTTTATTTCCAAGCATATACAATAGTAGTCTGAACCAATACCCTTCTCTAGAAAGTCATGCAGAAGTTGAAGGTATCGGGGAGGATAACCGAATGGGAAGCTCACCTTAGAGAGTTTGATGTTAGATATGAGCCTCGATCGATAATGAAAGCATAGGTCCTGGCGGACTTTATGACCAAGCTCTATGCTTTACCTGCCAAACCAGATAGAGTAGCATGGAAATTATATGTTGACGGAGTAACGTCATTAGAAGTGGTAGGGATAGATGTTATACTCTCCAGTTCGGGGAAGATACTTATACAAAGGATGGCCAAGGTAACTTTTCCAGCATCTAACAACGTGGTAGAATATGAAGCACTTTACTTCGAACTATAGCTCACCCTCAAGATAAAACCTGACTCATTACTCATTCATTCTGATTGTCAGTTAGTCATCAACCAATTGATAGGAAAGTTCAAAGCAAAGGAGCAAGTAATGATAAAGTACATGGACTTGGTATTAACCTTGCTAGCCTAGGTAGAAAGAGAGGGAAGCTCGTGGACAATTGAGCAAATACCTCGAGAAGAAAATAAAGAGGCCAATTCATTAGCAAAGCAAGCATCCTTAAACTGCACCATATAGTCGGAAGACATAGTTTGGGCCGTCATAGCTCAACCCTCATATGAAACATTCTTAATCTAAATGAAAGAATAGATGGATGGATACTAATTGTTGATCTATCAATTCTTTGAAATAGAGGCCCTCCTAAAGGATCAGGTGGAAGCTAAGAAGATAGTTCGACATTTTTCTTTTTATTCCATTATGGATGGAAAGTTGTATCGAAGATCTTATTCTCACCTCTAGTCACTATGCTTGAGCTTAGATAAAGGTAATTATGTACTCAAAGAAAAACATGAAGGAAGTTGTGGGGCACATGAAGGCACTCAAATAATAGCTTGAAAGGCCCTTATTCAAAGGTACTATTAGCCTATAATGGAGATAGATGCCAAGGACTTGGTCCTAAATTGTGACAAATGACAACATTTTAGGAGAATATTACACTAGGAGCCAATTCAAAAAATATTGATACATAGCCCATGGCCTTTCATGCAGTAGAGGATAGATATACTCGGGCCATTTCCATTGGCCATAGGGCAAAGGAAGTTTTTGATAGTGGCAATGGATCACTTCACCAAGTGGCTCGATGCCGAGCCCTTAAAGATAATCACTCCGATGAACATAATCAAATTTGTTCAAAAGTCAATAATAACTAGGTTTGAAATTTCCCATACTTTTATTACTGATAATGGAAAATAGTTTGATTGTCAATCTTTTAGGGATTTCTATGAAGAGTTGCACATCAAGTTTAGATTCACCTCGATTTATCATCCTCAATCAAATGATATGACCGAGGTAACTAACAGAACCATATTAATAGGACTAAAGAAGAGGCTCGATGAAGCCAAGGGCCTATAGGTGGAAGAGCTGAACAATTTATTGTGAGCTTATCGAACTTTACCCTAGTCTACAACAGTAGCTACCCCATTTTTTAACTTATGGTGTAGAAGTAGTTATTCTTTGTGAAATAGGGATGCCAAACTCGAGGACGAAGAGGCATAATTAAGAGGAAAGCAAGGAATCATTGCTGTATTCCTTGGATATAGTTAAAGAAAAAAGGGAGCAAGCTCAGAGCCAAACAGTAGCCTATAAACAATGAATGGAATCGTACTGCAATCACAAACTTGAAGAAAATAGGGAGCAAGCTCAGATCTGAGCAGCAACCTATAAATAATGAATGGCATTGTACTACAATCATGAACTTAAACCCTAAACTCTCCATGTAGGTAGGCTTATTTTTGAAGAAAGCGGTTTAAGCACAAATAATGACTGGAGTCGACAAATTGAGCCCTAATTGGGTAGGTCTCTTTGAAGTTCACGAAATAGTTAATTTTGGAGTATACCAGCCTAAAGACATGATGGGGAAAATACTATTGCACTCATGGAACATCTCCAACTTAAAGAAATATTATCAGTAATCTTGCTAAAATAGGCATGTTCCCCATGAGCATGGGTCAAAAGCTCACCAGGTATGTTGGCCACGACCATTTTTTCAAGAGCTCACAAGGTATGTTTGCCATGAGCCTTTTGCTCACCAGACATGTTGCCCATGAGCATCTTTTCAAGAGCTCACTAGGCATGTTCACTATGAGCCTTTTGTTCACTAGGTATGTTAGCCACTAGCATTTTTTCAAAAGCTTATAAGGTATGTTCGCCATGAGCCTTTCACTCACCAGGCATGTTTATCATGAGCATTTTCTCAAGAGCTCACCAGGCATCTTCCTCATGAGCCCTTTAGTTTTTTTTTTAGCTTAATTAGGCACGTTAGCCATTAGCATATTGTACTTAGCTCAACTAGGCATGTTGGCCACAAACATATTATTCTTTCCTTGTACAAAAAGGCATATTTTCCATTAGCACACTATTTAAAGACTCAGTTTAGCAATTTGGTGACAAATCACGAGCATAATTTTATGTAACAGCACAACTCAATAGATTAAGATGGGAGCACATTTATTAAATATATTGAAAGCTCAACTTGGTAGCCTAAGCCATGAGCATATTCAACACATGATTACTTTTTCAAGTTTAGAACTTTTAAGTTGCTTGATCTTATTTGAGTTAGTTTCTTATTTGAGCTAGTTCAGGTACCAATAAGGCTTGGGCTATTCATCTCATAAGTTTGGAACAACTACAGATTCAATATGACAAAGTACAAATAAGAGTAAATAGCAACATAACTTATTCCAACAACTATCAAAAGAATTAGACTATGGCCACATAGTTCAGAAAAATAAAAAGTCAAGAGTAATAAGTTTGAGAATAGAATAAAACAACTGTCATTAAAAATAAGTACATAAAATGGCCACAAGAGCTACAAAAAAAATAGAAGAATCCTAACTATTCATTGAACTCCAAGTTATCCACCCAAGAAAAATATTCTTGAGGAAATTTGCCCTTCATGGTTTGGACGATCTTATCACCATAGGCCAAAGCTTTATCGGTAGCAAGATCATCCATTTTCTCTTCCATTTTCGATATCTTCTTATCTAGCTCAGCATAGTCACTCTCGAACTTGGCCTTTTAGCTCAGCATTTGTCCATCTCAACCTGCAAGATTTGGTACTCCTCATGCACCTTTTTCATAGAGTTCTTTGTTTTGACCTACTTCCAAGCAGCTTCCTCAAATACCTTACGACTAGCTTTCTCTATTTCCTTTGCTTTGGCCTCTAAGGCAGCTACATGATCCTTTCATCCCTCAACCATCTGTTTAGACTCCTTAAACTTAACATTTAGTTCAATTGTGATTGTCTTTTCCTTACTTAGAAGGTTAAGAAGCTCGTTCATTTTATCAATTGCTAAATTAGAGAGCAATACACTCTATAAAAGAGAATGCAAAAAAAAAAAAATAAAGGTAGAAAGAGAAGAAAAGAATAGGAAAGAGAATCTAGGAAGAAGATAGTATCTCAACTTGATGCCTCCTCATAGTAGCAGATAGGTAGTTTACCTATAGGTTGATAAAGGAGGACAGGTCCTCGAAGACATAGGTGAGAAGTGAATGGAAGCTCATAAACTCTGGATTGGAAAAGCTGTAAGCCAGGGGGGTATGACAACCACATTGCCTGAACTTTCTCTATCATTTTATTCACTTTTTTCACTCTATTCAGGAGAAAATACAGTCCTCTACTTAGAAGCTCGGGCAGCGGATGGCCTAAGAAGCAAAACTGATGGATGACCTGTGTAAATGGGGCTAGCGGGCGAGGTAAATGATACATCAGAGATGGTAATGGCATTGGAAGGACTATTATATCACGAGCTGGGATTGGGCACAGTTGGAGTTAGACTGGCGGGGATGGTTGTAGGCTTAGCAACGGTATTAGCAGCTAGGACAAGCACATTTATAGTTAGAGTAGGAGCAATATTCCCAATTTGGATGGGTTTCGTGCTTGGTGTGGCACTAGTCAGTTGAGAACTTTCCTTAAACTTAGCCCTCTTAGCTTTGACTTTGTCGCCAAAGGATTGCTTGCTAGCTCTCTTCATAACTACAAGAAAGTAGAAAAATGAGAACAATTAGATTTTCTATATGTAACAAGAAATAATAGGAGTACCTCATATCTTGCTCGGGGGTATAGGGGAAGACTTAGGATCCAAAAATTCATAAATATCGTGTTTCTTTTGAGCAAGATCCCTCCATTGGGCTAATATCTTCTTCTCATCTTGGGTTAGTTCTAAGCGTTGCTTATTTCTATTGATAAAGTTTCCCCAAGAAGTTTGAATTGGGAACTCATGCTCGCCCTCCAAAATGAAAAAAATTATGTTTCTAGTTCTTAAGAAAGTCTGGCTTCCTTGAGAAAATGTCGTACCCTAGTTAAGCTTAGATGTAACAGTGTCTTCTGTCATGTTGCTCAGATCAACTATATGTGTTGCTTTAAATAGGTGAACTGTGAGGTCAATAGCATTTTTAGAAGTCCAAATTTGAATAGCAGTGAGAGAGAGCCAGACATTAGGGTGAAGTTAGCTCAGGGTGAGATCATAGTATTGGAGGAAGCCACCTCAAAATGGGTAAGAG
This sequence comes from Excoecaria agallocha, assembly GCA_037975025.1. Lineage (NCBI taxonomy): Eukaryota > Viridiplantae > Streptophyta > Magnoliopsida > Malpighiales > Euphorbiaceae > Excoecaria > Excoecaria agallocha. Next base: position 23,951,321 of record CM075811.1, on the reverse strand, counting down.
GAATGGTAACCCAATCTTGGATGTCGGTTTCATACAGAATGAGCTTTTTGGGATCATTAAAGAAGTAGTTGGCAAGGATATTGTGGCTCGAGGCTAGGAGCTTTTAAGTAGGAGGAATCCCTAACTTTATTCTAAGGTGGGGAAGTTTGGCAACAATATTTTTGGTTAAGCTGATGTCAGGAACTCGTGGATTTAACCTGGTAGCCTTTAAACTCTAGGTTGATCGAGTTCTGAAACTTCTACACTCACGGTATTCTTAAGGGTATTTTTTGGGATCACATTGGTATTTTGGGGAGCCATTTGGAACACAGTGTGCCTTATAGGAGCACTATTGGTTGATGAACTAGGTACATAGGTGCTCGGGGGACTATCGTTTAAACAATTATCCGATATCCTAATCTCACTCAAATCCTCTGACTCACTCATTTTGAAATAAAAAGAAAAGCAACAAAAGAGAAAAGCTAAACAGAAAGGAAACATTAAAGTAGAAAAGCAAGAAGAATGAAGGAATTTAGGGCACTAACCTGAGCAAAAAGGGGATTGGGATGTTTCAAGGAGCAAGATGCATAGGAATGAAGGAAATTAGGAAAGGGCAGCATGAAAAAGGTGGAAATGAAGAAGGAGAAGAAGTATTTATAGTCGGGGTGAGGCATTAGATCGAAAAGAATTGGATGGTTTAGATTTTCCCAATGAACGTGACATTAATTGCAAGACAACTATGGTGCAAAACTCAAGGAGGCACAATTATGATTTTTTTTTTGTCATCGTGGAAATCGAAGGGGTTGTATTTATTATTGGTACGGTAATTAAAGCGTCACCTCGTTTTGAATAATAAGAACAGCTGTATAGTTTGGATTGAAAATCAGGATTGTTGGACAGTTGTTCAGCACACTTTCGACATAAATGTCTCATTCCTCGAAAGAGGGAGGGGGGGGGGAGGACTTACGATAATCGGATTGGACCCATAAGCATGGTCTATAGTCAGGGCCCTTAATTATTTGGGCCATTCCGAGTCAGTAGTATGACAACGACGCCGTTCCAGTAATCCTATAAGGACCTCGACTCTAGTTCAACTTCCTATTCTAGTGAAGTTTCCCATTCAATGAGGACTTCCTATTTGGATAAAATTCCATCTCCAACAAGACTCCCATGGCCATCTAGATTCCTAATCAGGATAGGACACTCATCTCTTTAAATAGCCTAGATCATTGGATATTTATCTCTCTTAGCCACTTTTTACTGAAAATCACTTTTCTATTCACCGACTTAATCGTCGGAGAGTCCCCTGCCGGAATATCTTTTTTTTTAGGAACCTTGGAAGCTATAGTCAAGAGCAGCAACCCGATAACAGCTCGATAATTTTTGAACTGTTATCAATTTTGAACTTTAACATGTTTAAGGAAAGACCTTATCATGCACTGGCGTCTTGTCGTTTTCATTGTGCTTCCCTACATGTAACGTTACAACTATTACTCGTTACATTTTCACACTCCCATCTTTCAAAGCTTGGAAACTATTCTAGGTTAAACAGCAATGCACTTTAGCTCTTCGTTTGCCGATATAGAAACCCTTTCTCTTTTTCTTAATTCTGAAAAAAAAATCATTTTCAATCCTTGAACTATAAAATTATTTTTCATTGAGTCTATGAATTTTTATTGTGTTACAATAACTCCTTAAATATTTATTTCAATTCACATTTAGGTCCAAATATAATTTAATAAAAAAACAATAGTTAAGAGAGTCACTATATTTTAAAATAGCACCTTTTTTTACTTAATTTGTCAAAATTGCTGCCCAATGTACATATATACCAAAATAAGAATTTAAGGAGTTTATGTAATATAATAATTGATGGACTCATGTGAAAGAAACGTTACAATATAGGGACTCAAAAACGCTTTTTGCATTTTATTCTACCTTTTTATCTTTTCTTTACAAATTGATAACCTAGTTACATAACCGGACTCTTTCTGAGTAGCCTGGTCATTGAGTTGTTTGATTAGTTGGGAGACCCCTTGGGTTCAAGCTCATATCTCGGTATGATTGCCAGTCAATTTCAGAATTTATATTGGGTCATGATTATTAAGTTACCTGAAGAAGAAAAGATCCTATTCAAAAAATTATATTAACTCTCCTATTTATCGAGAAAGTTTTCCTAAATAGGCTCTCTACTTGCAATAGAAAACTGTTCGAACAAGAAAACCGAATCTTACCTAAGAATTCATATGTATATAAATAAGGGCTATATTCCAATTATTTCTCTCTGAATTCGTCTCTCTATAAATAAACTCTGCCGAATTTTTTTATTTCATGTATGTAAACCATCCAGTCAAAAGTCAAGAAAACAGTCATGTAACCGAACTGTTATCATATTCTTAGATCTTTCAGTTTTCTGTATGAGGGTTTGATCACCAAAAGGAAATCAAGAAAAGATGGGTCGAGGAAAGGTTGACATCAAGAAAATTGAAAACGAAACAAACAGACAAGTCACTTTCTCCAAGAGAAGAACTGGTATCATCAAGAAAGCTCAAGAACTGGTATCATCAAGAAAGAGATAGATGTGTGGAGTACCCATTATGAGGTCTATTAATCCGTTCTTTTTCATTTAAGAAAAAATAAAGATTGTTTGATCTGTGTTTTATGAACCTATTAATGAAGTTTGAGTGCAGAATCTGCAAAAGAATTTGGAAAAGCTTATAGAGATTAATAATACTCTAAGAAGAAATATTAGGTAATTTAATTCCAAATAAGTAAAATATTTTATTTTCTTTAAATAAAAATACAGGCATTTTTTATTGTAACAAGACTTCAGAAATAATGCGCACATAAAAAGACAGATTCTAATGCTACACATTATGACAAAACAAATGAATACTAAATGTTGACCAAATCCTTTGTGATCCAAAAATATAATTAAAATGAGGACCAAGGCCCCCATAATGATGGTATCATGAAAAGTTTTTACCTTTAAACTAGTTCTCGGGAGCAATAGCACTGCCTTTGGAGTTTACTACTATGTACCTCTCTATAGCAATTGCTGATATTCCGGTAAATCATTGCTAAACTAGAAATTTAGACACTTTAATCTCAGAATCTGGGGGATTAAAACAAAATCCACTATAGCAAACACAAAACTTCATCATCTCAAACTCCTGAGCGCCATTCAATTTAAACTGGAAACTTAATTAAAGGATACAAAAACGAAAAAAAACGTGATAAAGAAAGTGTAGCAGTGAAATGGACCACTGTAGCAGTGGTGTTTCTTTCATATAACTTGGTTACAATTTCTTTTGAACTTTATATACCCCTAATTACATGTACAACCGCTGTTTATGATACTTTCTCCAGTTATTTTGATATTCATTCAAGTGAAATAACAAAATTAACACAACCATTTATGAATAACAAATCATTTTCATTTGTTTGCAACTTTGCAGATCGAGAAACAAACTTATTCTGAAAGAGCTCTCACTAACATTTATGAAACTCATCAAATTGTACTTGGGCATGGCCAGAAATTTAAGGAGACAAATCAAATGGGAGACATTCCGGCAAATGACAACAACTCTGCAGGTTCTCAAGTAAGCAATAACAAGAAATGACTGAGGAACTTGTATTTAATCTGGACATGTCCACTTGTGAAAATATGGCAAAAGATTCGAAGTAACCAGTACAAATCCAGCAGGTAAATCAATGTTGTTTCAAGTCTGCAAATCAATATTAAAGACATTAACAACTAAATAAATCTACAAACTAAGCAATGTAAACATAATTGATGATAAGGAAATTAATTATCGATAAGTGTTTGTCTCCCAGATCTTGATGCTTCCATCCTCTGAAATTCTAGATGGACACAAATTGCATAGACTTTTGTTGGGTGGCTTTCCAATGTTTGAACACATCTATTTGTTTCAAAATCACACGCCTGTTCCCAGTTGCATTTTTCGAAAACAAATATTGGGCAGAAATCGATATAATCTCCATAAATTGCTGGCCAAATAAGGAGTTGAATATTGCTAACCGTAACAATATAATCGTCAGAACTACTTAGCAGATATAGTTTATCACCATTAATGAAGTAATTCACACAATTCAGTCCTTTGGAAAGGCCTTCCAATTAATGTAGCAATTGAAGCAGGGGAACCAAGATTCCAAATCTAACATTAGCAATTTAAGAAAATAATAATAATTAATAATATGTTTAGTTAAAATTTAAAATAGTCACTAAATTTGTTAAGTTGTTATAGTGTGGTTATATTATAATTATTGTGAGGTGTATGAAACTAACAAAATCGACGAGTTTAAGTATATGTAGATATATTAAACCTGAAAAATAATAATAAAAAAAAGAATTAATAGCAAATATATCTTAATGGCCCGTCAAGTGAAGCAGTTGCAAAAATAGAGGTATTCACTTTCTTAAAAAAAAAAATAGAGGTATTCAATGGGATTAAAAACTGCTTGCATTACATAATGTGAGTGAGCTTCAAAGATTTGAGTGCAATTTAAATTGTTGCTAATTGGTTCATAGCTCCGATAACTACAATCTTGCCAACTCATTAATTTGTTCTTACCTCCAAAAACCACAGCATCGCTATATTAGCGAAAGCGATCCTTGCAAAGGCGTCACTCTATTTTCTATCCCTGCAAAGTCGCAATGTTTATTTTTCCATTGCCAATATTTGAGACAAATATAATTTTTCATCGTAATATTATTTTCATGTGGTGCATTTAACAACAATTTTATTATTCTTGCTGATTTTCGTTGTTATTATGTATTTTTTATTATAATGTTTATCTGCGTTCTAATCACATAATTTAAAATAAATCTATTTTAAAGCTTTCCTTTGTATTGAGAGAGTGGGAACCGTATACAAGAATAAGAAGAAGAATAGATGTTGGATGCCGAAATTGAGCGGACGGTGGAATGTGAGAGATTTGGAGAGCGATTTGCTGGGGTGTGAGATAGAAATAGAATATGAAATCAAAATAAAGAGAGATTAGCATCTCAATTAAAAATAGAAGAAGAAAGAGATAGAGTTTTAAGGAAAGGCCTCAAAAAAACAAAAAATCATTCAACTGGAATACGGTTGTTAGCACTAGATTGCCTTATTTTTATCCTTGTGGAACAGCAGAGCTGGTATTTTTAATTGCAATAGAGAGAGAATAGTATTTCAATTAAACCTGACGTTGCCAACTTAACAGGTTTAAGGAAAGGCCTTATCATGTACCTACGTCTTGTCGTTTTCACTGTACTTCCCCACATGTCACGTTACAACTATTACTCACTCCATTTTCATACTCCCATCTTTTAAAGCTTAGAAACTATTCTTAGTTAAACAACAACCCACTTTAGCTCTTCGTTTCCCGATATAGAAACCCTTTTTCTTCCTCTTCTTCCTAATTCTGAAAAAACACAAATTAAAATTTCATTTTCAGTCCCTGAACTATAAAATTATTTTCATTGAGTCTATCAATTTTTATTGTGTTACAATAACTCCTTAAATCTTTATCTCAATACACATTTGTTTCCAAATGTAATTTTAATAGAAAAAACAACAATAGTTAAAGAGTTGATATAGTTTAAAATAGCACATTGTTTTACTTAATTTGTCAAAATTGCAGCCAATTTATTAAATATATGACAAAATTAAATTTAAGAATTTTATGTAATAAAATAATTGATGGACTCAAATGAAAGAACGTTATAATATAGGGACTAAAAAATGCTTTTTCCATTAATTATTCTACACTTTTATCTTCTCTTTAAAAATTATATATTCAAAACATTCCCACAACACCGAATTCTTAGATCTTGCAATTTTCTGTATGAGGGTTTGATCACCAAAAAGAAATCAGGAAAGGATGGGTCGAGGAAAGGTTGAGATCAAGAAAATTGAAAACGAAACATACAGACAAGTCACTTTCTCCAAGAGAAGAACTGGTATCATCAAGAAAGCTCAAGAGCTTACTGTTCTTTGTGATGCTGAGGTCTCTCTTATTATGTTGTCTAGTACTGACAAATTGCATGAATTCACTAGCCCTAACACAACGTAAGTACATAAATTAGTTGAAAGCTGATTTTATATATATATATATATATATATATATATTTTATAATTTTCAAAACCCTAGAAGATGGAGATTATTGTTTATTATTGTCAATTCCATATAATCTGCAGGACAAAGAAAATATTTGATAAATATCAGAAGATTAAAGAGATAGATCTGTGGAGTACCCATTATGAGGTTTATTAATCTGTTCTCTTTTTATTTTTTTAAGAAAAAAAAATAAAGATCCTTTGATCTGTGTGTTTTATGAACTTATTAATGAAGTTTGAGTGCAGAATATGCAAAAGAATTTGGAAAAGCTTACAGAGATTAATAATACTCTGAGAAGAAATATTAGGTAATTTAATTCCAAAAAAGGAAAATATTTTATTTCCTTTAAATAAAAATACAGGCATTTGTTATTGTAACAGGCAAAGAATGGGCAATGATTTGAATGGTCTAAGCCTTGAGCAACTGTTCAATCTTGAGCAACAAATGACTTCTGCTGTGAATGAAATACGCTTAAAGAAGGTTAGATTTTTTTTCTCTCTCCTAATAATCCATATGTCTGATTGTATAGGAAAATTATCAATTGATCACTTCTTAGATGGCTGGTGTTCGGATATATAGAAAGAAGAGGGGGCCAAAAAAAAAAAAATAGACTTGACTTCGTTGAAATTCTTATGCCTTTTTCTTCACAAGTTTGATGATTGAATTGTTAGGCATCTTTACAGAGTTTCAGCAGATGAGATTTTTATTACTGTTATTAAATATATAGAGATAATTAAATATATATGTACCAATTTATCATGTTAAATAAAAAATTGATATTTAAATATCTGACAAATAATGTCCTTAGCAACGAATTGAGAAAATCACTGTATTGATATGTTTATTGCATTTTAAATTGCTCTTTTTGTTAAAAATGTTCCCTTATATTCTATAACATTTAGACCAAGTGTTGTATCCTAAATATTTTTAACTGATTATGCCAATTATTAATTTCAGCTTTCAATTGTTATTTTCAGGAAAAGAAAATTGCATCAAAGACAAACACCTGCAATAAGAAGGTTACTGAACAGAAACACCATATATAAACTTAAGTTGATATATAAGTTTCTTTTTGAAATTCTAATCAATTAGCTTATGGACCAAAAAATAATTTCCCCTTTATTTGCTGTGTAATTGCAGATGAGAAGTTTGGAGCTATCAAATCAGCAAATGCTGCTACAATTTGTAAGAATCTTCAATTATTAATTTTTTTAGCCGTTTTACAATTAACAATTTTTGAAAAGTAAAAATGCAACCTATCTTTAATGTTTCACAAAAATTGTAATTTTATTTTTGACACTTTAATTGGTATGGTATTAGCATTCATGTTTTTAAATTTGAATAATTTTGCCTCTTTTTTTAATAGTCAATTGACACGAAATATTTGAACAAACAATACATAACACATTATAACACACCAAAAGAGTAAATTTTTTCTAATTTTAAAATATGAAAAGTAATATTATACCAATTAAAATATTAAAAGTAAAATTATACTTTTTTTTTTCAAATATTAGATGCAAAATTGAACAAATGTAAATGGCAAAGAGAAAATCCCATTGTGTGCCCAATGAAAAATTAGTAATCTCTATCAGAAAGAAAATTAATAAATGTGAACAATTGACATTTTTTTCTGTATTATTTATACTAATTAAGGATGCAAAATGTAAGGACTATGATTATGTGGAGAATGAAGAAGATTATGAATCTGCAATTGCAATGGCGAACGGATCAGTGCCTAACCTCTATGCAGTCTACGTCCACCATGGCCATCCGGTGGATCCGATTGCTCTTCGGATCCCATGATCTAGCCTTGCTCACCGGCTGGTGCTTGAGGTTGCTTAAAAATGTGCTTTATTCTAATCTACTATGATTAAGTAACTTATTAAAGGTTACCTAGCGTTCAACTTAATGCTTAGATTAATGTTTTTGTATCCATTTGCTACTATTGGGTTAAATATGTACCACATATTATTAAACTTGATATTTACTTAACATGGGTATCCTTCACTAAATTGAATTAAGAGTGTGCCTAATTATTATTATTATTATTATTATTATTATTATTATTATTATTATTATTATTATTATTATTATTATTATTATTATTATTATATTGGTTGTTGATAATGATGGTTGCTACCAAAAAAATTAATTTTTGTAATGAGATTAACTATTTGATAAACATATAAATGAATGGTTATTTATATTTTAAATTATTATGAAAATATGATTTATATATGTATTTCAGGCGACGGTTTTCTTATTTTGTTCATTATTTTCTAAAATTATGATTCAAATCATAATCTTTATAATTCTTCCTTTTTTTTTTGAAAAAAAAAAACAAAATCAAGCAACTTCGTTAAGAATCATTAGCAAAAATACAATCAGGAAAATCAGTCCATAACCTGAAACAAGCACGATTAATGGAGGCTCTAGCCAAAGAATGAGAGCATCCATTGTTTCTTGTCTCTCAACACAAAGAATTTCAATATTAGAAAGTCTTCTCAAAATGTCTTGGCAATCTTGAATCAGCAACCCAAAGCTTGATAGGTCTTCCACTTCATTATGAAGAGAATAGACTACACTTCGAGCATGTGTACAAAATGACGCCTGGGCCTACAAGATTAACTTCTATCCATTTCAGTATTTCACGCAATGCATGCAGCAGCCTCCGCTATCCGTGATTCTCCACCCCCAGTCAAGGGACCTAAAATAGTTGTTAAGAACCCGCCATCTGTACTTCTGAACAAAGCACCAAACCTGATTCTGTCTGTGGCTGAAAATATAGCGCCACCCACAACCCCTGTTACTCCTTGAAGAAGAAGTTGGACCTATATTGGAGACGAATCCAGCAGAAATGAATGAACAAGAGCCTTATCCTTTTCCTTGTCTTGAATATTGGTGGCAGCTTGAGGATATAAAATCCAAGGAGCGAAGAATTTATTGCAAAACTGAAAATCATTTATGTTCTGCCATAGGTTCTTATCTAGCATACATAATTTCTCCCCACTATTTTTGTTCTTTGCAGCCAATAAAGTCTAAAAAACACCTCTGGAACTTGTTGTATTAGAGTCAGGAATCAACCCCATAAAGCTCCAGACTTCCATAGCTACAGAACAACCAAGAAAAGTGATTAATATCTTGATTCTCACCGCACCAAATACAATACTGAACAACATCTACCCCTCTCAAAACAATTCATTCTTTGGTTGGCAGAACACTTTTAAGATCTCGCCACACAAACTAAACTTTTGGTGGAACTGCTAGCTACCGAAATAACCACAACCCCTTTGTAAAATGTCATCGTGATTATCCACCTATAACTTCGTGCAAGTATGATAACCCGATTTCACTGAATAAACTCCCAACTTTTCAAATTGCCAGTGAATTTACTCTCTAGAAGACAAACTTAGAGGAATTTTTAGAATCAGCTCTGCATCCACCATAAAAAAAAAAAGTTAGAAATTTTACCACAATCCAAGTGCCAACAACATCTGAAAACAGGTCCTTTACTTTCAGCACTTCAATCCCCGAGGCAAAAAGATTATTCTCGTTAGGAATCCATGGGTCCTTCAACACTCGAGTGCTTTCCCCATTCCACAATCTCCATCTCACTCCGTATTTTAACAAATCCTTTGCTTGCAAGACACCCGTCCATGCAAAACATGGATTGGAACCAATCACTTCATTTATAAAATTCCCATGCAAAAGTATTTGTCTTTGAAGACTCTAAAAAGAAGAGTGGTTTGGTTAGATAAAAGCCTCTGACCTTGCTTGCACTAAAAGAAAATTTGGAAATACCAACGAAAATGATTTCGTTACTAAATTTGGTTAAAATTTAGCAACAGAAATTAGCAACGGAATCCGTAAACCGTTGCCAAAAATGGTGCCAACGGTTGGCGGAGAAATTTTGAAACGAAAAATAGCAACGGAATTATGTTTCTGTTGCTAAAATAGCAACGAAATTTAAATTCCGTTGCTATTTTAGCAATAAAAATTTAATTCGGTTGGTATTTTTGGTGTCAAGGAGGTGGTATAACTTTGAGTCCAAAAATAGCAACATAATTTAATTTCTGTTGCTAATTTTAATTTTCATATAAAAATAGCAACGGAATTGGAATTCAGTTGAAAAATAGCAATGAAATTTAAATTCAGTTGCTAAATAACCTACCTTAAAATAGCAACCGAATTTATGTTTTGTTGCTAATTTAGCAACCGAATTTATGTTTTGTTGCTAATTTAGCAACCGAAATAGAATTCGGTTGATAATTTAGCAATGAAAATCAAATTCCGTTGCTAAATTAGGGATATTTAAGTAATTTTGTTATTTGTTGCCCTAGCCATAAATTAGCCCTAAGTATCAAATTCCGCCTCCCTCTCTCTTATTTGTTCCCTTTTTCTTTTCCAATAAGTTCCAGAGACTCCATTTTTCATCTCCATAACTCAACATTATTCCAAATTTCCTTTCATTTTCCTTCCTTCTTTCATCTTCGTAGCTGATTGAGTAGCGTTTTTAATGTGTGTGCAGTGATCTAATAGAAGGATGGCAGACGAGAAGGGCGTTGTTGCCGATGATGTCACTCAAGTAAAGTTCTTTTCCCTGTCGATGTTGATTTTATTTAGGTTGAGTTATCGCAAGTTATCGTTGTACCATTTATCACCATCTTCATTATTACCAAATTCAGAGGCAATCCTGTGTTGCTCTCCTTCAACTCATCCTCTAAGCTCTACCAATTTGTAGCTTCTAAGTGCTATGTTCTAAAACGGACAATGAGGATTTTGAATTTTTGATATATATATATATATATATATATATATATATATATATATATATATATATATATATATATATATATATATATATATATATATAGCTTTTATTCTGTAAAGTTATTTTTTTGAAGGTTTTTACCTACGCTATGGCTTTCTTGTCCTAACATCCAAACTGCATTTTTGAGTTTTTTTGGAAAGTCTCCTGATTTTGCCTATAGAAGGTTAGTACAATACATTATTTTGTATAATTAGGTTTTTATTTGGTTGGGTTGGACGTAAAGTATTGATTTTTTTTATCAGACACGGGTAGACATGAAGTTGTGCTTCTTGAAGGTATGGCTCTAGATGACTTTTTAGTTAACTATTTCTTTGTTTTTCTCATTCAGTTTCCTTAATTTATAATTAAGATCTTGTATCAAACTGCATAGCAGGTGGTAGCATTAAGGAATGAATATTTACTTTTTCCAACATGGGTGTATAATAAAAGAACCTAATTGCACCATTATCAATAATAAGTGCTAGATTGTATGCTTATAACATTTTGTTGAGGTGTTGGGACCGAAATACAATGATGGGTCAATTGTTGGATGGAGGATTGTAAATGAAGCAGGAAAGGGATGACTATTGATATTTTGAGTCATTCGAAAATTTGATCAATGATTTTAGATTGGGTTGGTCATGGTTTGTGCTGTGAAATTGGAAGAAACAAGCCACTGCATGAATATTTGGAAGACATAACCTCTAGCATTTTACCCCCATGTTGTAATTTGAAGATTACTTAGTCTTACACTTGCTTGTAAGCTTGAGGCAATTTCAGATGAGAAGAACCCTAGTATAATGACAATGCTACCTCTTTTATGCCTCTTTTTTTGTGAACTGAATGACTTATTTGGTAGGATATAATTAATGATGTGAAAATATTGATAGAATACTTGATTGATATCAACCTGCAATTGGATTCCAATCTTTCTTCTTATTAAGAGGTTTGCAACTATGCATCATGTATTGTTGTCAATTAGTGGTTTTTTAATGCTATTTGCTTTTTGTGTGCAAATTGGCTAAGGCTCTGGATATGCAACCTCTAGTGATGCCTGAGGATGCCCACACAACTAGGTTTACATCAGGAGAGGATGTTTATTCACCTGTTGGTGGGAAAGATTCATCTGTTCTTGAAGCTTTATGGGATGATGAAGATACAAGAGCATTTTATGAATGCTTGCTATATCTCAGGTTTGTCGAAATTGGATAATTATGGTGTATATTTGTATTTGTATGCAATTGATGACATACTTCAAAATTTAGTAATGCCTACTTTTATGTATTTTTATAGCATTTGTTCCAGCAGTATTATTGGGAGAAGCAAAGCCAAAAGTGAATGAACAATCTGCGAAAAATCAAGAGCAATCAAGTGTCAGGATTTATAACTATGAACCTGAATAGACTTATGTGTGTTGGGTAAGCCTTGATGTAGCAAAAATTGGTAAATTAACAAAAGATATGCAAAAGTCTCTTATAATGGAAGATACTATACATTGATCATAAGTGTTGCTGAATAATTGTGTCTATGCTCCTGATAACGTTTTTATGGAGTCTCTGAGTTTATTTATTGCCCCCTTCCCTCTCTTCCTCTCTTCCTACTTCCTCTTTGCTTCCTATGGTAAATTTGTTGCACGCAATGATAGTTTGCCATTATTTTTCCTTTATAGCATTGTGGAAGTCTTGCGCTAAGGGTTGAGGATAGATCCCTCGAGATCTTCCCGTTATTGAGAAAAAATATATCACAGGACAATGCATTGAAAATTTTGATCATTCTAAACCATATGTTTTATACTTGATTTGGAACACTGAGGCAAAAAAAATGTTTCTTTATGCACTTGAAATGAGGTTCATTTATTTATTAATTTTATTGTTTTGTTGATATTGTTAAGGAGGTGGCACTTGAATTAGGCTAGAGCCAACCTACTCCAGATATTCAAGAGGTTTCTTCAGACTCTGGTTCTTTGCAAGAGGGAAAAAGTGTTGAGAAAGAAAAGGACAAGGAAGTAAGGATAAAGAGAAAGCTAAAGATCTTGAAAAAGAGAAAGGTAAAGAAAAGGATGCAGAGAGAAAAGGGGATATGGAAAAGGAAAAACTCAAAGGTATTGAAGGGTCAAACTTGGATGTTTTACTTCAAAGGCTTTCCGATTATGTCGGCCGTGATCTTATTGATCAATTGATTGTAATCTTTCTACTGCCTTTTCAATACTTGCTATTTTAAACTATTTTTTTCTAGATTCACACCCATCTACAATCAAGGTCATGCTATCATGTTCCATCTTATATGTTTTTTAGGTAGAGTTTTGTTATTTGAATTCAAAGGAAAATCAAAAAAAGCTTGTGAGGGCATTATTTAATGTACCCAGGATGTCTTTGGAACTCCTACCATACTAATCATGGATGGTTGTCACTCTATCAACCTATATGAAGGATGTCTCTTCCTTTCTCTTACAGATGTTAGAGGAGGAGTTCAATTTCTTGATAAACAAGAATGTATGTTTTGCATAATGATATGTCAAACTGAAAATAAGAGTGTCTATTTATCCCATTTTTCCATATTGTTGCTTACAAATTCATTTACACTTTGTAAAGTGCTAAGATTTTAGTTCTAATCATAATTATTCTGCAGGATCAAATGAACATTGAAACAAAGATCAGGAATATTAGGTTTATTAGAGAACTATGCAAATTTTGAATTGAACCAGCTGGTTTTGTCTTCAGTTGTTTGAAGGTATATGCATAGGATTTTATTGGTGTTTTTCTTGCTTTTATAATTGTATTTGCCTTATCAAAATTTGTGAATCTGGGAGGATTTTTTGATTACAATCTTATTATTTTGTTTTCTTAGTTTTTCTTTTCATTTTTTTGTTAATCTGTAATTATAGCATTGTTACAATATGAGGTGGTCTCTCATCGCAGTTTTAGCAAAACTAGGAAGACTTTCAGCTGGATCAGCCAAACCAGCAAAGAGCGGGATTGATGATCTATTGTCATCAACAGAAGGAGGGGAGCATGATTATGACTGGTAAATCTAGCAATGTCACCTCATTAATTTTGTAATTAATGTCAGATCCATATTAATTTTTTTATCACTCACGAGATACATTGGTAGGTATAAATTTAATGCATCATATGATCTTAGACATTGAAATTCAAAGCTGATATTTTATATTTATTTGATTTAGCACCGAGAGTATAATTTTTTCCCTTTTTAAAAAACTATGTTACTTTGAACGTTTGAATTGATATTTTTCTTTTTTACCTTCTCTCTATTTTAACATTGATTAGATCTTTTACAATGAACTAATTTGGAGTATTTAAGGCAAATAAAATATTTGATGAATATATGTTCTGATTATATCTATTGTTTGCATTAACTGGTATATGAATGAAATGGATGATTTTCCACTTGTGTACTTTAATTAGGCAACCTAAGACATAATAATATGAATGCCTTATAATACATAAAACTTATCTTTGAAGTTAATTTTTTTTAACTATGAGGATTATTCAAGTGAGTTTGATACTATACTAAAATAAACCTTGCTCAAGGGGACTTCAAGGAGCATTTTATTTTCTCATAAACACAACTAATGGAAGATATTATTATGTAATATCTATGGTTAAATAGAATCAGGGAGGAAGAACAACATGAAGAGGAGAGTGAAGAGGAAAATCAAGATGATGTTTTGTAACAACTTGCACCTAAACAATGTACTATGCTATCTAAGTTTTTACATGTTGTTGTCTTTGGATGATGATTCACCCATTAAGTATCAGATGTTTGTATTCACATGCTACAACATATTTATGTTTTTAGGTTAGTTCTATTATTAACATTTTTAGCATTCTTGACAATATTATCTCGTACTTGTGTACCATGGCTTCTGGAGCTAATGATAAGCTTATCATCATAGGTAATACTACATTTCTTTTTAATTTTTTATTTGTCAATAGTCTATTTAAATGGAGAGTTTATGAATGAATTCTTAATTATGCAGACTAATGAACTCTATCAATTGGCTTTAGTCGTATTTTGCTTACTTGTTGCTTAGGTTAGCCTCTTTTTGTTATTTTATATTATTCTTATTCACAAACTCGTAGTGTCATTCATTTTATCTGCAAAACTTTTGGATATATTGAACATTTCTCTAAGCTTATGATCTTACATGATTTCTAAGATGTGAAGAAGAAAGAGGAAAAACAAATTCCAGTTGCCGGGACCTAGTTGTATTTGTTAGCCAAGTTCATTTCTGCTTCAACCAAACACAACACATGTATGCGTGCATATGATGATTTATTTTGCATTTTCAGTGTAGTGATAAGCTGGGTTTGAGCCTTGAACTGGGTTATTTTGCTATTGGAGTTATGATATCAACAACTAATCTTTCTCAACATACACTTGAACAAGTGAGTTTTTGCCTTCTATTATGTTTTAAGAGTTGTTAATACTTGTCTTTTTTGCTTTTAAAAAGCCTTTTTAAGAAAGAAAAATAAGAGATTACAGTGTGGAGGATAAGATGTCCTGTTGTAACTTGTGCACGAAAATGGTAACTCATAAAGATAACAGAGAAATTTGTAGCCCCGCTTATGGTGATTAATTACGAAAGACACTGGTGGAAAATCCCAAAGATGCTAGAAACCACCCTATCTTATAGCCGATTATGAGACAAATTTTATTTTCAAAGTGCATGCATTCCTCCACATCCCCAATGTTTTATAAAACATCTATGATAGCTAAATTGCAGACTACCTTCGCATCTTTATTAGTGCTTATTGACTTTAATCATTATATCTTACTTACAATATATTTATATTTCAATAATTATTTTTGCACTGTTCACATTCAAATCATATAGAGTTTAACATTCTGTATTTGGTGATTTGCTCAATTCAGAGTATGTTACGCTAGGTTAACCTTGACTGAGCCTAAGGTCGGCCCAAAATCTAAATAAATGGGCCTAGTATACTTGGCTAGTTTTAGCTTACTATATGATCATATAAAGGTTAGCCTGATTCTTTTTTCTTTTTCTTTTTTTTAATGAACATGTTGGTTATAGACTTGTGGTGATGTTATCCAGTACAACAGACCTTGTAATGTCTAACTCTGGCATGAACACTTCGAACATGAATGCATCTAATGTAGAAACCTCCAACAATGATGTTGATACATATGACATATTTGCTTTGAATTTCTTGGCTGCTGCATCAATATTGATTGGTAATATATATACATATTCAATTTCTTAGCTGTTGCAGGTTCTTTCTTTTTCTTTTGTTTTCTAGTTATATTTTGATGTAAAGTTGGATACTCTTCTTGGGTGGAAATTGAGCATGATTAAATAGTTTTAAGACAACATCTTATGTTCATTCCCAATTTTTGAGGGATTGGATGGTGGGAGTGGAAGTCTGATCAAGTGCAACCTAATGGCAAACGTTGAGGGTAAAAATGTGTGGAACTTCCTCTAGACCTTGGATGCACTAGTGAACCCCTTGCATTCACAAGGTTATGCTTATTTCGGCACTACTAGTCATTATAGCAATGCAACTCTTCCTTGGTCTTTACGTACAATGTTGGTGTATACTTCTTTGTTCTCCCCTATTTTTTCCTTGTTAGTTGTTTGGAGTCCTCTTTAGGCAAGAAATGTTTGTTTTTTTAAAGAGTCACATTCACATATTGAATTGAGAAGTAGAGCTATTTTAGTAGATTGTTTTTTCATATTTTAATTTCAAAATACATTACTGGGTTTCTCTCTTTTTCTATGTTTATACAATTTAGTAGGTTAAATTTTAAGGGATTTAATTACTCTCTAATAATTTTCTATTTATTCTTGACAGGATTATATACCCACAATATTCGACAATTTCAGTGCTAAGTATTGTGATTTTTTTAGTTTATTAGAACACGTATTGTGATTTCTTTTAATTTTGAAGCATGCACAGTGAATTTTAGGAATTTTTTGATTTAGTATCAATTCATTTATAAATCAAGCCATTAATACTACAGTAAGTGAATTTTAAATTGGGAAATTCACCATAAGCTATCAGGGTTAAAGCCATTAAAGGTATACTATCCCCAGGCATTCTTTTTTCAATATTATTTTGGTACAGTTACAGAATGAAGGCTTGGTCTAATAAATAATTTCAATTCTTCCTTTATCTACTAATTATAGGCAGATATAGGCTTTTGCATAAATTTTATTTAAGAAATCAACAATAATTTAGTGACGGAATAGTGACGATAATTTCGTTGCAATTTTTTTTATAATACTGGATGAATTTAGGAACGAAAATTTATTTCGGTTGCTATAAATAACAATGAAATTTTAATTTAGTTGCTAAATATAGCAACATAAATTGATTTCAGTTGCTAAAAATAGAAACATAATTTTTATTCGGTTGCTAAATATAGCAATGAAAATTCTAATTTTGTTGGTAGAAATAGCAACGGAAATTGAAATCTGTTGATAATTTCTGTTGCTAAAAAATATCAACTGTCAAATTTACATCCGAATGTTCCGTTGCAATTTTTTATTAGCAACAAAAATTCATCAAATTTGGTTGCTAACTTCTGTTGCTATTTGCTAATTTTCTTGTAGTATTGTGCAACAAAGGTAAATTGAAACCATGAAGATCTCTGAATCACATACCCCAAATTTTTTTGACCCACACATCATTCACAAGATATCCTATAAATAGAGATATTTGGTTTTAACTGATTCAATTCTATTCATCTCACGTATGGAGGTAAAATATATATACAAATACTCTAGAAATAGAACAAAAAAATAGAGAAGAGAAAGTCATATTCTAAGAAGAATTATATTCAAGGAAAATACTATACAAATCTCCTATAATTTCTCCCTAAGAATTAGTTGCCTAATTTACATGGTTAACAATATCTCTAAGATACCAACTCACATCCACACTACCCCTTAAGTTAGGTATACACATCCACCACACCTAACTTACTGATCATAACATGAAATGCATCCTTTAAAACTGGTTTTGTAAGAACATCAATAAGTTTTTCTTCAAACTTTACAAATGGAAATTGTATAATCTTCTGATCTAGCTTTTCTTTTATGAAGTGCTTATCAACTTCAACATGATTAGTTTAGATTATGTTGTATAGGATTTTCCACAATCTTAATGGAGTTTTTATTATCACAATAAAGATTCACGGGGCCTGCATTCTCAATTCCCAAATCTAATAGAACACATTTAATCTAGAGTAATTTGCAAATTCCATAAGCCATTCTTCTAAACTCAGCTTCTGCACTTGACCTAGCAACAACCTTTTGTTTTTTACTTTTCCAAGTTACAAGATTTCCTTCCACAAAAGTGAAAAAACCAGATGTGGATTTTTTGGTTGTTTGATCACCTGCCCAATTTGTATTCGTATATCCTTTGATATTAGAAACATTATTCTTTGAGAAGAATAAGCCTTTTCCTGGACATCTTTTTAAATACCTTATGATTCGACATACTGAATCCATATGTTATTCACTTGGCCGATGCATAAATTGGCTAATCACATTTATTGCATAAGCTATATCTAGCCCAGTATGAGATAAATAAATTAACTTCCCCACCAACCGTTGGTAAAGTTCTTTATCTGTTAGAGCTTGATTAAGAAAAATTCTAAGCTTATGATTCATCTCTATAGAAGTTATAGCTGGTTTACATGCTAGCATTCCAATTTTAATCAATAAATTTAGTACACATTTTCTTTGGGAAAGCGCAATTCCTTGATCAGTCCTTACCACTTCAATACCCAAAAAGTATTTAAGTTCTCCCAAGTCTTTCATTTCAAATTTAGTAGCCAAATTACCTTATAGAAGTCTCATTCCTTCATAATCATCTCCAGTTAAAACCATATCATCTACATAGACAATTAATATTATCACTTTCCCTCTTTTGTGTTTTAAAAACAAGGTATGATATGCACCACTTTGTTTATAACTAAAAAAATTTATTGCCATAGAAAACCTCCCAAACCAAGCTTTAGGTGACTGCTTAAGCAAATATAATGATTTTTTTCAATTTGTAAACTTTATCTCCTTCTGATTAATTAAGTTTTACACATGATGGTAGCTTTATGTACACCTTTTCCTTTAACTCCTCATTGAGAAAGGCATTTTTTATATATTCAAATAATAGACTATCAATATCTAGACCATTATTTACAAACAAATTTAAAATTAAGAGGAGTAGATTTTAATACAAGTATTCCAAGACCTTTATATACTGAAGAGAAAGAAAGTGAATATTTGGTTAGCCCAACTAGATCCTAAATGGAAGCTTTTTCTCAAATTAATTAACAATTTAAAGATGACTAGTTTTCAGATAAATAAAAAATTTTTAAGAAATGATTTAAAAGTAAAATATAATAAACAAAAAATTGAATGATATTTTAATAACTTTTCTCAAGCTGAATTAAGTAATTTTAGAAGTTTATGGTATAAAGATATGGAAGATAACTCCTTTATTTTTGTGGTTTGAAAATTATTGTTATTATAATAATATAGATTACCCATTTGAGAAAGAAATTAATGTATCTTCAAAAATAAGTAAACAATGGAACACCTTAAAGGGAAAATCAATAGTATCCATACATCCTTTGTTAGAGTGTATTCTAGTAAAAAACAAAGAAAAAACTTAATTTGTCGAACCATTTAAAGAAATAAAAGCAGAAAATAAAAGGTAGAAAAAGATTTACAACATGTAATATTACAAAATAATTTTTCAAATCAAATATTAGATACCATAGCTAATCAGTTAAATAGAGTCGAAGAAATAGTACAAACACATAAGTCACAAACAGAAATAGGACAGAAAAAAATAGTAGTTGAAAATCCACCTATAAAATTAGAAAAACCGTTATTTAAACCTTTTGAATTTTCACCAGGAACAATCATTAAGTTAAAAGATGAAAACCCTATATTAATGAAAATAGAAGAATAGTTAGCAAAGCTAAATATTAAGGATAAACAGATTATGACTATAGATGAAGAAACTATGTCAGAGATAGAAACTATATCAGAAGTAGAAAATCTAGAAGAACAATTTAAGCCAAATAATGAGAATGAATTTTCAATTAAAAAATTATATTTTAATTCATATACACCTAGACCAAAAACTTGAAACTATTATCCTAAACCTACACCTCCAGATACTCAATATGAAGAAACTAGATATCAATTAGAATATGATGGTAGATCTTTATACGAATGGAATATCAATAGTTTATCAAAATATCAAATATTAAATTTATTACAGAAAATGACTATGGCAGCTAGTGCTTATAAATCAAAAGAAAATAATGAAACTGCAATATCTTAGATGTTAATATCAGGATTTACTGGACAATTAAAAGGATGGTGGGATCATTATGTAACAAATGTTGATAGAAATTTTATATTAACAACTCATAAAAGGATTATTAAGGTAGAAAATAATGTTCAAATAAAAACAGAACAAGATGACATAATAAGTACTTTAATATTTGCAATTGCTAAAAATTTTGTAGGAGATACTCGTTTATATCAAGAAAAAAGTTCAGAAATTCTTCAACACTTAACTTATCCTAAATTACAAGATTTTAGATGGTATAATGATTTATTTTTAATTAAACTAAAGACTAGATCATATTGTAGTAATATTTATTAAAAGGAAAGATTTTTAGCAGGATTACCTAAGTTATTTGTAGAAAGAGTATGGAGTAGATTAAAAAGGGATAATAATGGTAATATACCTTATAATGAATTAACTTATGAACAATTAATAACGATAGTTAACATAGAAGGATTATCAATTTGCACTGATTTAAAATTAAAAGTAAAATTAAAGAGAGATAGTATGGTAGGAAGAAAAGAATTAGGTTCATTTTGTGAACACTATAGTTATCAACATATTAGAGCACCATCAGCTATCAAAAGGAAAATAAAACCTAAAAGAAAATACATTTATAAAAGAAAAAGATATAAGCCAAAAGGAAATTACAATCAGGAAAAGCCCATTAAGAGAAAACAAAACTATAGAAAGTTTAGACCTAAGACTAGTAAAAAGGATATAGTAATTTGTTATAAATGTTGCAGGCAAGGACATTATTCAAGAGACTATAGGATAAATAATATAAATATTTTAGAAGAATTAAAAAGAGAAATAGCTAAAATTAGAATTACTTAAAATTCTAGTAGTGATGAAGAAATCACTAATTATTCAGAAAATGATTTAAATGCAATAAGTGAAAAATCTGAAACTAATAGTAAAGATAGTAATTTAGATTCAGAATCTTGTAGTTTCTTAGGACCATGTCAATGTAATAATATAAATATGATAAGTGATGAAAAATAATTTTAATTAGATATTATTGATAAAATAAATGATCAGGAAATAAAAAAGAATTATCTACTTAGATTAAGAGAAATAATCAGTACAAAAGAAAAAAAGAGATTTTACATCTTATAATTTAGCTGAAGTATATAAAAAATTGAGATTAAAAAAGAATCAACTATTCAAGATCTTCAAGAAGAAATTAAAATATTGTTACAAGAAGTAAAAATACTAAAAGGAAAAGTTTAGAGAAGAAAGTTTCAAAGTTAGTCTTAGTAATTCGGTAAAAGAAGATAAAAAATTAAAAGAAACAGTATCCTCTAGTATTACAATTAGAGATACACAAGACGAATGCATAAATAGTTTATCTCAAGTAAATTATCAAAAATGGTATGTAAAATTAGATATAGTTGTTAATGATGATTTTCATTTAACCACCTTAGCTTTAATAGATAGCGGAGCAGATCAAAATTGTATTCATGAAGGTTTAATTCCAACTAAATATTATGAAAAAGCTTCTAAAATATTAGGTACCTCTAATGGGTCAAAGTTACTAATTAATTATAAATTATCAAGAGTTAAGATTTACAATAGAAGATATTATTTTAAAACTCATTTGTTGTTAGTTAAAAACTTAAATTATGGAGTTATATTAGGAACACCCATTATTACAATCTTTTTAGGTAGGAGATAATAGCATTAAGACAAAAATTGTAGATAAAGAAATTCTTTTCGAATTTTCATTTCCTATAGTATCTAGAAATATTAGTCATGTAAAAACAATATTCAAGAAATCAATTTGTTAAAAAATAAACAAAAAAAAATTAAATTTCTCATAAAAAAATAGAAGGAAAAAGAATAAAAGAACAATTAGATAGTCTTGAGATAAAAGAAAAAATCAAAGAATTTGAAATTATTTTCAAAAGAAAATTGTGACCAATACCTAATGCTTTTTGGAATAGAAAATAACATGTAGTAAAATTACCTTACATAAAAGACTTTGATGAAAAGAAAATTCCAACAAAATCTCAAGCTATCAAAATAACACCAGATTTGGAAAAATTTTGTCGAAAAGAAATACAAGATTTAAAAGAAAAAGGATTGATAAGAGATTCTAAGTCCCTTTGGTCATGTTCAACATTTTATGTTATGAATGCAGTAGAAATAGAAAGAGGTACACCTAGATTAGTAATAAATTATAAACCTTTAAATACAATTTTACAATGGATAAAATACCCTATACCAAACAAAAGAGATTTATTAAAGAAGTTATATGATGTAAATATATATATATTTTTAAATTTGATATGAAATCAGGATTTTGGCAAATGAAAGTAGATGAAGAAGATATGTATAAAATAGGTTTTAATATTCCATTTGGACATTATGAATGTAATGTTATGCCATTTGGTTTAAATAATGCTCTTTTAGAATTTTAAAATATTATGAACGATATTTTAAGACCAATATATGATTTTTCAAAAGTATATATTGACGATGTATTAATTTTTTCAAATTCAATAAGTCAACATATCAAACATTTAAAAGAATTTTCCACTTAAGTCATCAGAATGGATTAGTAGTTTATGCACCAAAGATGCAACTTTTCCAAATTAATGTAAGATTCTTAAGACATGATAGAGATCCACTACAAGAAAAATGCAAAATAGCGAGGAAAAAAATCATCGCTAAATGATGATTTTTTGTCGCTAAATCAGTTTAGCGAGGACAAAAATTTTGTAACAAAAGTCATCCTAGCTGAATTTAGCGAGGATTTTAATCCTTGCTAATTTTTGCAAGGAAATTAGCGAGGACTAAATCCTCTCTAATTTTGCAAGGATTTAATCCTCGCTAACCTTTGCAAGGAATTAGCACTCGCTAACTTTTGTGTTACCCTCGCAAAATTTAGCAAGGACTAAATCATCGCAAAATATAGTGAGGACTAAATCCTCGCAAAATTAGCGAGGACTTAGACCTCACAAAAATTAGCAAGAACTGATATCCTTGCTAAATTCAGTTAGGATGACTTTTGTTGCAAATATGAGATTTATCTTCGCTAAATGTTGATATGAACTTATTTTTATTAATTTAATATGAAAATTTCATTATTTAAACAATAAACTAAAAAATAACAAATTTATATTTACTCAATATTTAATATAAAAAAATATATATTAATGAATAAATTGTTATTTACAAGTGTATAACATTGCTAATAATATATCTAAAATGATACACGCATATATAACAATAACAATGAAAAATCATAAACAACTCATAAAATGTAAGTTGCTTCTTGTTCGTATAGTTGTGTATTGATTGATTGTAGATAGTCAAGAACTCCTTCCACAATAGAATTTACTGGCTTCTACATATCAGCAAAAGGGAACTCATTTATATGAAGGTATAGAAGAAAGTTAAAGAAAACTTACACTTAGAAAGAATTTCACATAAGAAAAACAATTCATAAATTTCTAGCATTGATTGTTCTTTCATAGCCTATGAAGCATGCTTTCAAATGATGACATCATTGTTCATGTCAAGAAAAACAAAAATATATATACAAAAAATTGTATCTCCGTGTCTATAGTGTTAGATATTCGAAACATTTGACCATATAAATATAAAATAGGCAGCTTGCCATAAGTCCTGATGAGAAATTGTATCAGTGTCTATTGTCTATAGTGTCTATTGTATCAGTCTGGCTTTTACCAATTGTACCAAAGATGAGAAATTGCATTTGATGTCACTAATCTATTTATAAACACAGATGAGAGATCATTGAATTTGTGGGGATATACATATAAAACAAGGGAGTCCATGCTCCATTATGCAGATTGAGAACTTAAGGTCTTGGCCATGCATATATGAAACCAAAACTATTCGATGCTGCACACAAACACTAAAAGTAACAGACAGAATAAATCATACATAAAGGGGGATCAAGAAATTCCACAAAGCACAATGATTTTAGTTCTAAGATAAAACCAAGTGTTTCGAAGGCTTATGGTGCTTCCAAAGCACAATGATTTTAGTTTTAAGATAAAACCATCTAATTGGAATATAACTGTCCAGATACTCTACACCAAACGGATAAATTTATGTAGCCTAGAATTTTTCAAGTGTAAGAAAAGACTATGACTTCATATATGCATATTAAGCTAGAATGATAAAAATCTCTTCTCAAGGCAAAAGATTCCAAACAAATCAAAGGACAAAGCAATTTATATAGCAGCAGTGAGGATCATAATGTTCATACATGAAAACATGCATAGTGCTGCAACAAGTGCAAACCTTTTCCATCTCAATAGTGGCAGCTGAAATAACATCAATTTTATGAATCATTAAGTTAGATAAAAAAAGGAAAAGCTATATGAATACACATCTGCAATTGAAATAAAAGTACAAAAATAAGTAGATATGTTTACATTCATATATTCACATAGTTGGTAATATATATTCACATGTTATGCATAATATATGAAGTTTGATAAACTGCATGAATAGATTTTGGAGGAAATAAAATATTTAATACTTACATTTGAAGGAAAAGAAAAAAATAAAATTACTTGAGAAGTGCAACCACCAAGGCCCATTCCTTCAAAAAATTGATGGAAAGTCAGAGCAGCTACAAGTGCCTTTATTGTGTTAGTGGCTTCAAATTCCATATATCCCATCATGGATTAAGCTACTAGTGCACTACTTTAAATATTAAACTAGTTGTGAAAATTACTTTTCTTATGTAGCAGTCTATTATTGGCTTGCTTAATGAATCAAAGCATATAGTTGAAGTTTAATAAGTACCTATAGTAATCAGGATTTGGTGCAAAGGTGCTAGTGTTTAGCAAACCATAATTTCCACCAATCAGTGTTTGTCTGCAGTATGTTTTCGTATTGTACATTAATGCCATTCCTAACTAATCCAAGTACCTGTTTGAGTAGTTTGGAGAAAAGAATGATTGATGGCCAAGTTCAAACGAGTAAATAAAACACAAGCTAACTTCATCAACCTAAAATGTCAGCTCCAAACCATTTATTTGACACACATTTAATTTTCAACAATCTCTCCATTGTTTGCAGACATACAATGACCAAAAAAAATATTGAGGTATAACAAAAGTTCATAATTTAGTTAATTGAACTTTTTAAGTGCAAAAGGAAGTCATCTTCTACACCATGCCACTTGCATGTTAAGAGTAAAATAGTTTCAATCCCAAAGATACCATCAAAATCACAACTCTAACAAGTGAAATACTTACTTTCTGTTGCAATCAGCCCAGTATGATAGGTCAACTATCCGTATTTTTCAAGCTAAATGTCCAAAAGTAACTGCCAAAATCAGCAGCTGATAAACAAAATAGAGCACTTACTCAAATAACAGGAAAAAGCAAAAACCAAATAGAATACAGTCTACACCCCAACAAACCCCACTGTAATTCACATCTATAAACTACCCATCCCATAATTTATTCATGTCATGTTAGATAGTAGTTGGATGCCCGAATAAGAAAACAATAACAAAAAAATTTAGCAGAGTAAGGTATCAGGCCCCCAAACCAAGGCCTAATAAAAAATAGCATAAGAGTGAGGTGAGCCATCTATTGCCACAAGAAAGAACCTAGTGAGTCTGAACAAAAAAAGCACTTTAGGAACATCGTAGACAAGGATTAAACAACAGGAACAAGAGACGTACAGAGGTCAAAACTCAACCGTAATAGACAGATTATGTAGATCTTTGCCTATTCTTTACCATCCAAACTAAAACCAAATCCAAACCAAACCTAATCGTCTGACACCTAATCGAAGAAGAAGAAAAAAGAAGACCAAGTCATGAGAACCACCAGAGATGGTATCGCCAAACAAGAAGATCGGCATGTTTGTGTGGAATAAACGGGAAGTAAACTTACCATGTATGCATGAGAACCACTAGAGGTGGTATCATCGACTAAGCCGCCGATAATACTTGAAAAATGGTGACAACAGTAGATCCAAAACCGACAATTATTGAGAATTAGGTTTTTCTAGTTTTCACGATTTTGGGATATAGGCATAACTGAGAATGAGAGAGAGAGAGGAGAAACAATGTTTTAAGTACAAAGAGCCTTAAAAATGGGGATACCGCCAAAATCATTATTGATCCCGCTCTAATATGGAATTAGAATTTTAGGAGATTGGCTACATATCTTACCACGCTAAATTAGCATGGAAAGTTTCCTTGCTAAATCTTTTATTTGGCAAGGAAAAATTACCTTGCTAATTTGCGTGAAAGATATTCTCGCTAACAATTTTAAATGGTAAGAATTTAGTTACAGCTAAATTAGCAACAATTTTATTCTAGCTAACTTTTTTCATACCTTAAATACAATTAAATTAATTATTGACCCCTTAAATAGAAATAAGCATTTCAAAATATTAGCAAAAAAAATATTTCTCTCTTTAACATTTTGGAAAGTTTAATTGTATTTTTAATTGTCCCGTTATATTTTACACATATTTATTAATTAGTTAAAAAAAGTTACCTAGCTAGGATTTATTTGTAGCAAAATTAGCGAGAATAATATCCTCGCCAAATGCCTCATAAATCAAATGGCATATTACTCATGCTTTAGTAGGGGAATTATCCTAGCCAATTTAGTGAGAATTTATTCCAAGAAAAATTTGCGAGGATAATATCCTTGCCAAATGGTACATAAACAATATGGCATATGACTCACGATTTGGCGAGAAAATTGTCCTCGCCAATTTAGTGAGAAATAATTCCTAGCAAAATAAGCAAGAATAATATCATCGCAAAATGCCTTATAAATCACTATATTTATCACACTAATTTCACAATACTTAACCCTTAGCGAGAATTCATTTCTCGTAAAATTAGCGAGGATTAAGTCCTCGCTATATACTTTATGTATAATTAGTCAGATTCCTTAACTGTTAGTGAGGGATTTATCCTCGCTAATTAGCGAGGATTTATTTCTCGCAAAATTAGCGAGGATTAAGTCCTCGCTATATGCTTAATAGATCAATTTCACATTACATAACCATTAGCGAGAAACTTTTCCTAGCTACATTAATGAGACTTTATTTCTCACAAAATTAGAGAGGAGTAAGTCCTCGCTATATGCTTCATGTATCATTAGACACATTACTTCACCGTCAGCAAGGAACATTTTCTCGCTAAATTAGCAAGGAATTATTTCTCGCAAAATTAGCGAGGATTAAGTCCTCGCTATATTCTTTATGATCATCGGCCACATTACTTAACCGTTAGCGAGGGATTTATCCTCGCTAAATTAGCGATGATTTATTTCTCACAAAATTAGCGAGGATTAAGTCCTCGCGATATATTTCATGATCATCGACCACAATACTTAATCGTTAGCGAGGGATTTATCCTCGCTAAATTAGCGACGATTTATTTCTTGCAAAATAAGCGAGGATTAAGTCCTCGCTATATACTTCATGTATCATTAGCCACATTACTTAACCGTTAGCAAGGGATTTATCCTCGCTAAATCAGCGAGGATTTATTTCTCTCAAAATTAGCTAGGATTGAGTCCTCGCTATATGCTTTATAGATATTTCGGCCCATGAATTAAGAGTTAGCGAGGGTTCTGTGCTCGTAAAGTCGTCGCAATTATTCCCACAAAAATTTTGGCACCTATTATTAGCTACAAGAAAATTTATTTATCGCGAAATTATAGCAATATCAATTTTTTCACTAGCCCCCAACAATATTTGCAACAAAAAATATTTTTTGTAGCAAAGTTATCGCTAAATGGTGCATTTAGCAACAAATTTCATTGTCGTCGCTAATTTTCGTCGTTATTCTATATTTTTTTTGAATTGATCATGGTACTATAAAATCAATAAATAAAAGTTTAGAATTTACTAATAAATTTCCAAACGAAATAAAAGATAAAAAACTATTACAAAGATATTTAGGATGTTTAAATTATGATCATGATTTTTTCAAGGATTTAGGAAAATTATGTAAACCACTCTATAATAGGTTAAAAAAGAAACATACACCTTGGACCGAAAGACATACTAGTATAGTTAAGGAAATTGAAGGAAAAATTAAAAGTTTACCATGTTTAAATATACCGCATCCAAAAGCCTTTTTAATAATTGAAACAGATGCTAGTGATATATGTTATTATGGTATTTTAAAACAAAAACAAAAGGAATCAAACAAAGAAAAATTAGTAAGATTTTATTTAGGAAGTTGGAGTCAAACTCAAAAGAATTATTCTACTATTAAAAAAGAAAATTCAAGTATAGTTTTATGCATAAAAAAGTTTGAAGATGATTTATACATGAAAAGATTTTTCCTACATATTGATTGTTTATAAGCAAAATATGTTTTAGAAAATGATGTAAAAAATTTAATTTCAAAATAAATTTTTCCAAGGTGGCAAGCTTTACTTAGTAACTTTGATTTCGAAATCAAATTCATCAAGGGAAAAATAATAGTTTACTTGATTTTATTTCTTGTGAATTTTTACAGGGCAAATGAGTTTTAATAAGAAAGTTTTGACATAAACTACATTATCAACAGGAACTTCATTATTATCAGGAAATTCTCAACATAATCATCTACTCACATCTCCTTTTATTAGAACTTTAGCTAGACCTTTATTACCTGTAACACCTTCCTTTCCTCCACTTCAAATACCTCAAACTTTTTCACCTTCTGCACCTCCTCGACCATACTCATTAGCTTTAGCTTCTCTTTCTTGTCCTCTTTCTCCTATAGTACATTCTCATTCTACTAAAACTTCTTCACCTTATCATTTGAATCAGAAAAGATTATTTATTACAGTCTTAGAACTAGAAGAAATTAATATATCAGAAAGTCAGTTTTTATAGGTTAATTAATCATATTTTCCCCAATAGTTAGCATTTTCATGAGGAAGATCAAAGTAAAACAAGATAGTATTATGAAGCCATACTAGTAGATACTGAATCAGTAGAGATAGAACATAACTACGATGAAAGATATAAGAATAGGATTACTTATAGTAAGGTTAAAATTATATATGTTATTACTCAATTAGAATGGGGATCACGGCCATATCAATTGAAGATACTATCAGGATATCCTTCCAAACTGGTATATAGCTATTATGATTATCAAGAAGCATGGTATTGAGCATTCTACTTAAAAAATTTTCAACATTCGTGGTTTTTTTACTTTTCACATAAGTTTAGTGGCATTCTCCAAAATTTGTTTATCAGATGGTTTAGTTACTTTGGATTAATTATCGAAGCAGCTCCATTTTAGATTAGGGAAGCTTTTGTCAAATTTACCACTTACTACAACCCAGGTGCTCCTGAAAATATTTTAAAATATTATGCAATGTTCAGGGTTCCATGGATTATTTCGTGGACCTATTACATTTCTTAGTAGATTAATCAGTTACCAATTTTTTATCGAGAATTTCAAGTAAAATGGTTGGACAGTTTTGATGTCAAAAAGGTCGATAGACAAGTAGTTATTAATTAGTTAGAGCAACCAACATTTACCGCTTCATCATCAACTTTGACAACAAGATTTATTGCAGATAAAAATCAAATTATCAATTTATTATCATCAGCAACCACAAAAAGATTAATTTAATACTATTCTCAATCGTGTTTCAACAGAAAGGACCAACTCATCTCAAGGCAATACTCCTCATTCTCATCATGCACTTTAAGATTCTCAAGATCCATATGCAGATGTAGAATTATAAATTATAGACGTAGTATAAAGAATAAATATAAATACAATATAAATGTAATGTACATAAAGAAAAGTTACAGATGAAAATGTACGTAATGTACATAAAGAAAAGATGTAGCTGTAGAGTTATAAATTATAAAATATGTAGTCATATAAGTATCAAGAGTAAATTAAGGCAAATGTAATGTACATAAAGAAAAAAAATGCAGATGAAAAAGCAAACATAAAAATAAAGATTTGAAAAAGACAAAAAGTCAAGAAAAGTTAAAAGTCAAGAAAAGTAGACTATTTCATATCTTTAGCAAAACCTTTACTCCCGGCACTTTACAAGTTTCAAAAGATAATTTTTTAAGTGAGTAGTTTCTAATAGTATTTTTACTATTGCAAAACTTTAATTTACCTTATCTTTCACCCGACACAAAGTACTATTTCAAAACGTTATTATTTGTTTTAGTTTTCATCATTACAATCTACACGTTTTTAAAAGTAAATGGTATCAAGGCATGTTATCTTTTTATCAAAAGCATTATTACGAAGTATAAGCCTTATCAAGAATATTATTCGAAGACAGATGTTATCTTCGGTAGCTGACCTTATCTTTAAGCAATTATCACAAGGATTGATCATCAACTTTTTTCAAGCATATAAGAAGGCATTTTCATCAGTTACAAGCATGGTGTTTTTAGACGAGTTGTTTAGGTGAGCAAATTAAGAGTGATTCAAGAGAGTAAAAATATTCACAATCAGAGAGAAGAATAGAAAACCCTTTGTATTATCAACTTCCTTTTGTAATAGAACCTTAGATTTGCAACTTATATTTTCAAGGGTTTGTTCATGTACTCTTATTACCTCATTAGAAACCCCTTGTATATTATCATTAGATTATAATCTATTAGGTATTTCATTTTAATTATGTCTTGTTGTATTGATAAGTTTTTGAATGGTTTGTGTGTAATTGATTTTGATAATGATCAAGATATGTTTTTACTCAAAAGAGAAATTAATTAGTTTATAAGATTATTTCATTAAAGAACATGAAGATTTTCATTTAAATGAATTTTGCAATTGTCAAAATTTTCATAAGAAAATGAATTTAATTGATATTTTGATTAATTTTGTTCTTAGTAATCCTGCAGATCATTTTCCAGATCTATAAAATATTTCATGAAATTGATATGTGTGACTATAGAAATTTTCAAATTGCTAAAATATTACTTAGTTTAATGTTAGAATTTTAAGGCCGGCCTTAATAGGCCTTCAAAAATGGATTATATAAAACATGTCTATAAACATACTTATAATCAAATAGATGCATTATATTTAGAAATAAAAATATTAAAACTTAAAAAGAAAAAGTATAAAAACTGAAATATTTATTGATATAAAAGAATTAATATCTTTCCCTGCTTTAGGATGGTATCGATTAATTAAAGATTATGATAACGTTATTATACATAAGGAATATCTAATAGATAGATACACTAGAAATCCTAGTAAAATTCATTTGGGTTAATAATATGGAAAATATTAAAAGAAAATTGAAAAATATAGATATATCAATAAATGAATTAAAAGATGAATTAAATATACTTGAACCTAGATTAGCTGAATTAGAAGCAAACATAATAAAAATAGAAAATTTAAATTTTTCTCAATTTCTAGACTATGATATTATAGAAATTATTACATATATGATTAATAGAAATAAACATTTAATTAGAAAATTAGAAAATAATAAAAAATCAATACATATATGTTAATCATTATGACAAAGTTATATCTTATATGTAAATATTTAACTTTATTTAACTCAATTAATTCCCCAAACTAAGTGGTAGACTCGATCTACCACTTAGTTAAGGGAATTAATAAATTTAAATAAAGTTAAATTTTCATATATAAGCTATAACTCTATCATAATAATTAACATATATGTATTGATTTTATATTATTTTCTAATTTCCTAATTAAATGTTTATTTCTTTTTATCATATATGTAATACTTTCTACAATAATATTATAGTTTGCAAATGGAGATAAATTTAAATTTTCTATTTTTATTATGTTTGCTTCTAATTCTGCTAATCTAGGTTCAAGAATTTTTAATTCTTCTTTTAATTCATTTATTGATATGTCTATATTTTTAATTTTCTTTTTAATATTTTCCATATTATTAACCTAAAGGTATCCTATTTATTTTATTTTTCAATATTTGTATCCTTAAATTATTTATTTTTATCATAAATTCTAAGCTCTCTATTCTTTAATGCAAATTATAATTTGGATTTAATTCAAATATTTCTATAAATCTTTTAATTTTATTTTCACGTTCCAATTGAAGTTTTAATTCTCTATTGTATTCTATTATATTATTAATTCTAACTTGTAACTCAATTACATATTCTTTTAGTCTATTCATTTTAATTTCTATTAAAGCCTTAAAAAATTCTAACATTAAATTTACTAAAATTATATTACGATTAAAATCGCTACAATCACACATATTATTTTAATGTAATGTATGATGATAGACTATAAGATAAATCTTTAATCTAGCTATTTGATTATTAAATTCACAAATCTTTTGTCTAACATTAGAAATTTTTTCATATCCTTCTATTAATTTTTGTCTTTTTTGTTCTCTATCCATTATTTAAAATTTTTTATAAATCTGAAAAATGATCTGCAAGAATACTAGGAACAAAATTAATTCAAATAATAATCAAATTTATTTTCTTATAAAAATCTTGACAATTGCAAAATTCATTTAAATGAAATTCTTCATACTCTTTAATTAGATAATCTTTCAAACTAATTAATTCTCCTTTTAATAAAAACATATTTTTATCAATATCAAAATCAAAAGCATATAAATCATTTAAAATTTATCTATAC
Source organism: Excoecaria agallocha (assembly GCA_037975025.1). NCBI lineage: Eukaryota > Viridiplantae > Streptophyta > Magnoliopsida > Malpighiales > Euphorbiaceae > Excoecaria > Excoecaria agallocha. The sequence goes on along the minus strand of CM075811.1, from coordinate 23,918,449 downwards.
ACCAAGACATAATAAAAATAAAATACCTGATAGATTATAATATGATGATAATACACAAGGGATTTCTGATGAGGTAATAGGAGTACATGACAAGCTCTTGAAAATATAAATTGCAAATCTAAGGTTCTATTGCAAAGGGAAGTTGATAATACAAGGGGTTTTTTTAATTCTTTTCTCGAATTGTTAATATTTTTCCTCTCTTGAATCACTCTTAATTTGCTCACCTAAGCAACTAATCTAAAAACACCGTGTCTATAACTGATGAAAATGCCTTCTTATATACTTGAAAAAAGTTGATGATCAATCCTTGTGATAATTGCTTGAAGATAAGGTCGGTTGCCGAAGATAACTTTTGTCTTCGGATAATATTCTTGATAAGGCTTCTGCTTCATGATAATGCTTTTGATAAAAAGATAACATGCCTTGATGCCAATTACTTTTGAAAAAGTGTAGTTTATAATGATGAAAACTGAAACTTAACTTTTTTAAATAGTATTTTGTGTTGGGTGAAAGATAAGGTAAATTAAAGTTTTTGAATAGTAAAATTACTATTGAAAACTATTCACCTAAATTTTTTTTTTGAAACTTATAAAGTAAAGTTCCGAGAGTAAATGTTTTGCTAAAGATATAGCTTACTTTTCTTGACTTTTAACTTTTCTTGACTATTTGTCTTTTTTCAATTTTTTTTTACATTTGTTTTTTCACATGCATCTTTTATTTATGTACATTACATTTATATTGCATTTGCCTTACATTTACTTATTATACTATATGACTACGTATTTTATAATTTATAACTCTACATCTGCATATGGGTCTTGATAATCTTCAAGTGCACTACGAGGAGGAGTATTACCTTCAGATGAGTTGGTCCTTTCTACTGAAATGCAATTGAGAATAGAATTGAATTCATCTTCTATGGATGCTGATGATAATAAATTGACAATTTGATTTTTATCTGTAATAAATCCTGTTGACAAAGTTGATGATGAAGCGGTAGATGTTGGCTGCTATAAATAATTAATAACTGCTTGTCTATCAGCCTTTTTGATATCAAAACTGTCCCACCATTTTACTCGAAAATCTCGATTAAGAATTGGTAACTGATTAATCTACATAGAAATGTGATAGGTCCACGAAATAATCCATGGAATCTTGAACAATGCACAATATTTTAAAAGATTGTTAGGAGCACCTGGGTTACAGTAAGTGGCAAATTTGACAAAAGCATCCCTAATTTGAAATGGAGCTGCTTCAATGATTAATCCAAAGTAAATAAACCATCCAATAAACTAATTTAGGAGAATGCCACTGAATTTATGTGAAAAGTAAAAGAACCACGAATGTTGAAAATTCCTTAAGTAAACATGCATCTTGATAATCATAATAGCTATATACAAGTTTGGAAGGATATTCTGATAGTGTCTTCAATTGATATGGCCTTGATCCCCATTCTGATTGAGTAATAACATGGATAATCTTAATTTTACTATAAGTAATTCTATTCTTATCTCTCCCATCGTAGTTATATTATATCTCTACTAATTCAGTATCTACTAGTATGGATTCATAATACTCTCTTGTTTTACTTTGATCTTCCTCATAAAAATGGCAACTATTGGGGAAAACTTGATCAATTAACCTATAAAAACTTTGAATTTTTTATATATTAAGTTCTTTTAGTTCTAAGACTTTAATAAATAATCTTTTCTGATTCAAATGATAAGGTGAAAAAGTTTTACCAGAAGGAGAACGTACTATAGGAGAAACAGGAGAAGAAGGAGAAGCTAAAGCTGATGAGTATGGTCGAGGAGGTGTAGAAGGCAAAAAAGTTTGAGATCTTTAAAGTGGAGAAAAAGGTGTTATAGGGAATAAAGGTCTGGATAAGGTTCTAATAGGAGGAGGTGTGAGTGGATGATTCTATTGAGAATTTCCTGATGATAATGAAGTCTTTGTTGATAATGTAGTTTTTGTCAAAACTTTCTTATTAGAACTTATTTGCCCTGTAAAAATTCACGAGAAAGAAAATTACGTAAACTATTATTTTTTCCCTTGATGAATTCGATTTCGAAATCAAAGTTACTAAGTAAAGCTTGCCATATTACAAAAATTTGTTTTGAAATTAAAATTTTGACATCTTTTTCTAAACATATTTTGCTAATAAACAATCAATACGTAGCAAAAATCTTTTCATGTATAAATCGTCTTCAAACTTTTTTATGCATAAAACTATACTTAAAATTTCTTTTTTGATAGTAGAATAATTCTTTTGAGTTTAACTCTAACTTCCTGAATAAAATATTACAAACTCTTTTTTGTTTGATTCCTTTCATTTTTGTTTTAAAATACCACCATAACCTATATCACTAACATCTATTTCAATTATTAAAAAAGGCTTCTGGATGTGGTATATTTAAACATGGTAAACTTTTAATTTTTCCTTTAATTTACTTAGCTATACTAGTATGTTTTGAGGTCCATGGTGCAGGTTTCATTTTTAACCTATTGTATAGTGGTTTACATAATTTTTCTAAATCTTTGAAAAAATCATGAACATAATTTAAACATCCTAAAAATTATTGTAACTATTTCTTATCTTTTATTTCGTTTGAAAATTTATTAGTAAATTCTTAACTTCTATTTATTGGTTTTATAGTGCCTTGATCTATATTATGTCCTAAGAATCTAACTTTAGTATGGAAGAGTTGCATCTTTGGTGCAGAAACTACTAATCCAATTTGATGAATTAAGTGGAAAAGTCTTTTTAAATGTTTGATATGTTATTGAATTTGAAAAAATTAATACATTTGTTGAAAATTAATGTATTGGTCTTAAAATATCATTCATAATATTTTGAAATTCTGAAGGAGCATTTTTTAAACCAAATGGCATAACATTCCATTCATAATATCCAAATGGTACATTAAAACCTGTTTTATACCTATCTTCTTCATCTACTTCTATTTGTAAAAATCCTGATTTCATATCAAATTTAGAAAAATATTTACATCATATAACTTCTTTAATAAATCTCTTTTGTATGGTATAGGATATCTTATCCATTATAAAACTGCATTTAAAGGTTTATAATTTATTACTAATCTAGGTGTACCTCTTTTTTTTTCTGCTGTATTCATAACATAAAATGCTGAATATGACCAAGGGGACTTAGAATCTCTTATCAATCCTTTTTCTTTTAAATATTATTTTTCTTTTCGACAAAATTTTTCCAAATCTGGTGTCATTTTGATAGCTTGAGATTTTGTTTGAATTTTCTTTTCATCAAAGTCTTTTATGTAAGGTAATTTTACTACATGTTGTTTTCTATCCCAAAAGGCATTAGTACTGGTGAGCAAATTTCTTTTGAAAATGTTGTTTCAAATTCTTTGATTTTTTCTTTTATCTCTAGATTATCTAATTGTTCTTTTTTTTTCTTTTTCCTTTTATTTCTTTTATGAGAAATTTAATTTGTTTTTGTTTATTTTTTAACAAATTGATTGCTTGAATATTTTTTCTTACATGACTAATATCTCTAGATACTATAGGAAATTCAAATTCAAAAATAATTTCTTTATCTAAAATTTTTGTCTTAATGCCATTATCTCCTACCTAAAAATGATATAACATTGTAATAAAGGGTGTTCCTAATATAACTCCAAAATTTAGGTTTTAAACTAATATTAAATGAGTTTTAAAATAATATCCTTTATTGCAAATCTCAACTCTTGATAATTTATAATTAATTATTAACTTTGATCCATTAGTGGTACCTAATCTTTCAGAAGCTTTTCATAATATTTAATTTTCAAACGGGTAATCTATATTATTATAATGACTTTAATTTTCAAACCACAAAATAAAGGAATATTAACTTGTTTATCTTCCATATCTTTATACCATAAACTTCTAAAATTACTTAATTCAATGATATGAGCTTGAAAAGCTCATAAATAGTGTGGATATGTGCTTAGTTTTATTAAGTATAGTGTTTAATGGTTTGGTATTTTGTGTGTATTTTTTTGCTTTTATGTGTTTTGTGTGTTCTTGTGTGTTTTATTTGTTTTACAGGAGTAAGGAATCAATTTGGAGCTTAAATGGGCAAATTTAGCAAAGTAAGAACAAGATGAAAGAGTGAAGATGAAGCTATGTCATGAGCGTGACAATGGAAGTTGGGTCGCGACATGTTGCGAAGGACAGTAAGGCAGCTAGCATAAGGAAAGTGGAAGGAAGTAGGGAGCGTGCTCTATTGCGAGCGCGACAGGTGCTGCAAGCGCAATAGGAGGAGGTTAAAAGCAGTTAAGCTTGAAAATTCATCTAAAAGGATACCAATGTTCATTAAGGGTTGCATACCTATGGAGGGAACTTGAAGGGACTTAATTCTTGGACATCTAGAATAATCAAAATTTGAGAAGTGTAAAAAAGAACAATAGTTTAGGTTTTACTTTTAAGGTTAGTTTATGGTTTGAAGAGAAGACTAACAAGGAAGAGGAAGTCATCATTCATAAGTTAAGGATTAGAATTCTCTTTACATAATTCTTTTACTTTTCTTCTTTGTAATTAATATGAATACTATTTAGGAATTTGAATGATAATATTCGTATTTATTCATTTCTCTTTCACTTATCTTTATATGTCGGATATTCTATTCAGACTTAATTGGTATCATTATAAGTTAAGGAAAAAGACCTTTGTTGGCAATTCCTTCTCTTAAAATCACTAAAGTAGGTCTAAGTAAGAGAGTTGTGAGAGCAATCTCTTCCTTATAGTTAATAGGAAATTCATTATCAAGACATAACTAGAGAGATCAAGGTGTTAAGATAGTTGTTATAGGTTGATTTTTATTCTTTGAATGTGTGTTTATGTAATTCTAATCTAAATGCGAGAGTTGCGATTTAGAACCATAAATGAATGTTTAAGGCATAATATAGTCTAAATGCGAGAGCTGCGACATAGAACAATATTCCAACTTGGCTTTCATGATAAAATTTGAATTCTAAATAAGAAAAAAATATCAAATTCCATATTTATGTATATGTTACATTCATCATATTCATAAGTCTTCTCTAATTATCATTAAACTAACATAATATTTAGCTTAGTGTTGTATAATGTTAATAATAGTTTTAACTTGCAAATTCTTGATCATTGTAAACAAAATAAAAATTAAGTAGTAATAGTGTATAATTTTAACGAACAATCTTCGTGGGATCGATGTCTTTTGTAATATAATCGATACACCGTATACTTGCGGAATTAGCTTTTATAAAGAGCTCAACAAATTTTTAGTGCCGTTATTGGGGACAAGCTTGATTAAATTTATTGTCATTATGAATCTTGATTTATGATTTTGGATTACAATATTTAATTAGTTTTGTTTTGTGTTGTTTTTACAGGATTTGGTAGTTTAAGTCTATGTCGAGTACAAGAAGTTCTCAAGATGAACTTGAACCATTGAATTCAGAAATAGAAAGATTTATATCAAGTAACCATAAATCCAACAAAAAGAAGAATAAGACTAAAAGATTAATTATGGCTAAAGAAGAGAATCAACCGAGGTTAATGGACTTTGCCACACCTATATTAAGTGGTGCTCAACAAATGGTGGTAAGACCTACGGTAAATGCTACCCAATTTTAAATTAAGCCTTCTCTTTTGCAAATGATTCAAAATAGTATTTAATTTTATGGTTTGGCAAATGAGGATCCCAATGCTCATTTGGCAAATTTTTTCGAAATTTGTGATACTTTTAAGATTAATGGAGTTTCGGCGGATGCAATTAAGCTTAGGCTTTTCCCTTTCACTTTGAAAGATAAAGCAAAGGCTTGATTAAATTCCCTAACTAGAGGATCTATAACAATTTGAGATTAATTAGCCCACGCATTTTTATCTAAATATTTCCCTTTAGCCAAAACTGCAAAAATTATAAATGATATTACTACTTTTGTTCAATATGATAATGACTCTTTATATGAAGCTTGGAAACGATTTAAGGAATTGCAGAGAATTTGTCCACACCACAACCTTCCAAGGGAATTGCTAATGCAAACATTTTACAATGGAGTAAATCCAACCACTAGAGGAACTATAGATGCCGTAGCTACTGGTTTTCTTATGAGATAATCAATGGAGGGTGCATTTGAGTTATTGGAGGAAATATCCATGAATAATTGCATATGGCTAACCAAAAGAGTAAGGGAACCTAATGCTAATGCTATGGTGGTACATTCAGTAGACTCTGTTGTAGCATTGCAAGCCCAAATAAAGGCATTAACTTAAAAGATTAATATCCTAGGAGAGAGAGGAAATTCACAAAATGCATGCACCATTTGTGGTCAACAAGATCATATAAGTGAGGTATGTAATTAGGGAATGATTAGTACTGATGAAAAGGTTAGCTTTATATAAGGGCAAGGGCGGTAACCCATATTTAAATACTTATAACCCTGGTTGGAGAAGCCATCCAAATTTTTCATGGGGAAATAGTAGCAATCAAAATAAGGGGTATAAGATTTCAACAACCTCAAGATAGGTTTAAAGCTTTAGAGGTTAAGATGGATAGGTTCTTAGAGGGGATTAATTTAAAGTTTAGTTCACAAAAAGTGAACCAAAAGAGGCTGGAGACAAAGTTTGATCAAATCACTAAAACTCAAGCCTCGTCTATCCATAACTTGGAGGTGTAATTAGGTCAAATTGATAAGGCTTTATCTTCCCGATTGCAAGGAAATTTACCAAATAATACAGAGGAAAATCCACAAGAACACTTCAAGGCAGTAAAATTAAGGTCAGGTAAATCCTATTCAAATGAGTTTGTTACTACTAACATTGGCGATGTCATGCATGAAATAAAGATAAAGGAGGATGAGTTGCTTGTCATGAGCACAACACCTATTGCTGATGCGATAGAAGGGGCTTATAAGGCTACTTCTCCGCAAGTGTTTCAACCTCATCCGCCATTTTCGCAACGTTTGAAGCAGCAAAATCAAGATAAGCAATTTCAATCTTTTCTTGATAAGTTAAAGCATTTGCATATAAATTTAAATTTTGTTGAGGCTATAACACAAACTCCTAATTATGCAAAGTTTCTTATAGACTTAGTTTCTAAGAAAAGATATTGGGAAGATGTATCTACTATTGAGTTAATGAAGGCATGTAGTTCATTAATTACTAATAATTTGCTAACTAAGCTTAAGGATAATGGTAGTTTCACTATGCCATATACTTTAGGGGATATTGAGTTTCCAAAATGTTTATGTGATTTGGGGGCAAGTATTAACCTAATGCCTTTGACTATCTTTCAGAAGCTGAGATTGGATTATATTAAGCCTACCTCGATGGTGTTGCAATTGGATGACAAATCAATTAATAAACCATATGGCATAGTGAAAGATGTGTTAGTTAAAGTTGATAAATTCATATTGTCTACTGACTTTGTGATTTTAGATTTTGCATATGATGTTAAATGCCCATTGATTTTAGGAAGACCTTTCATGAGAATTATAGGGCATTAGTTGATGTCTATGAGGGCACTTTGATTCTAAGAGTGGGGGAAGATATGGTAGGATATCACATGGATAAATCACTAAGATACCCTATGGATGAAAATATATGCATTAAAATAGATGTCATTGATGCTTGTGTTTTAGAAGTATTAGACAATGCAGGTTAAGAGGGGGTTAATATTGAGGAAAAAATTCATGAAGTGGTGGATCAAGAGAGTTCAAAGCCAGAGCTTTTATATAGAAATGAAACACCTTTACCAACTTCTATTGTAAGTCCTCCTAATATGGAATTGAAAGAATTACCAAGTCATTCGAGGTATGCATTTTTGGTTCTAATCATACTTTACCTATCATTGTTTCTAACAAGCTCACTAGTAAGCAAGAGTCTTCCTTATTAGAGGTTGTTAGAAAGAGGATAAAGAGCACAGGTTAGCAAATTTTTGATTTGAAAGGAATTAGTCTTAATGTTGTCATGCATAGAATTGACATGGTGGATGAGTGTTAACCTAAGGCTGATAGACAATGGAGACTTAATCCAAATATGAAGGAGGTAGTTAAAAAAGAAGTCATTAAATTGTTAGATGCTGGGATCATATATCCAATTTTGGATAGTGTATGGCTAAGTCCTATTCATTATATGCCTAAGAAAGGGGGTATGATTGTGGTTAGAAATGAGAGTGTGGATTTAATTCATACTAGAACCACCACGGGTTGGCAGGTGTGCATTAACTATAGGAAGTTGAATTTAGCCACTAGGAAGGATCATTTTCCTTTACCATTCATTGATCAAATGTTGGAAAGGATTGTTGGCCATTCTCATTATTGTTTTCTAGATGGTTATTTGGGGTATTTCCAAATATTTATATACCCTAGTGACCAAGAAAAGACCACCTTTACTTGTTTATATGGGACTTTTTCCTATAGAAGAATGCATTTTGGGCTATGTAATGCACCAGTGACTTTTCAAAGGTGTTTGACTTTTATTTTTACAAATATGATAGAAGATATCATGGATGTGTTTATGGATGACTTTTTGTTTATGGTGATTCATTTGAGTTATGTTTGAGTAATTTGACTAGAGTATTGGCAAGATGTGAGGATACTAACTTACTGCTCAATTGGGAAAAATGCCATTTTATGGTTGAAGAGGGAATAGTTCTAGGCCATAAAATTTCAAGTAAAGGGATTGAGGTAGATAGAGCTAAAACTAAATTAATAGAAAAATTACCTCAACCTACTACTTTAAGGGTGTAAGATCGTTTTTAGGGCATGCTGGTTTCTATAGAAGGTTTATAAAAGAATTTTCATTAATTGTTAAGCCTTTAACAAATTTGTTGATAAAGGATGTTCCATTTGAATTTTCTAATGCATGTTTGAAAGCTTTTGACACATTAAAGGACATTCTTGTAAGTGCACCCATACTCATTTCTCCTAATTGGGAATTATATTTTGAAATCATGTGTGATGCAAGTGATCTTGCTGTTGGATGTGTGTTAGGATAAAGATAAGGTGAACATTTGCATGTGATTTCTTATACAAGTCATGTATTGTCACCAACTCAAGTGAATTGCACTACAACTGAAAAAGAAATGTTAGTTGTTGTTTATGCATGTGATAAATTTTGGTCTTACTTGTTAGGATCTAAAGTCATCATCTATACGGATCATACAACTTTAAGGTACTTATTTTCTAAGAAACATGCTAAACCTAGGTTAATTCATTGGGTTCTTTTGTTACAAGAATTTTACCTTGAGATTAGAGATAAGAAGGGTTCTAAAAACTTAGTGGCTGATCACTTGTAAAGGTTAGAAAATGATAAAGGACCTATAGGGGATAGCATTGAAATTAATTAATCCTTTTTGGATGAATTGTCAATGTCTATTGAACAAATGCATATACCATGGCATATGAATTTTACTAATTTTCTTGCCGCAGGGATTATACCTCATGGTTTGACATGGCAATAAAAGAAGAAGTTCTTTAGTGATATTAAACATTACCTTTGGAAGGAGCCTTGTTTGTTTAAGATAGGGGGAGATGGTGTAATTAGGAGATGTGTAAGTGAGAAAGAATATGTAAGCATTTTGACACATTGCCATTATTCTTTATATTCGGGCCATAATGGTAGTTTAAAAACTACTTCTCGAGTGCTTGAATGTGGTTTTTATTGGCCAACCCTATTTTATGATGCTAGAACTTTTGTAGCTCAATGTGATAGATGTTAAAGGGTTGGTAATATTGGAAAAAGAGATGAGATGCCTTTGAATAATATTTTGAAAGTGGAGATATTTAATGTGTGGGGATAGACTTCATGGATCCTTTTCCTGCATCTTTTGGACAAAATTATATTTTGGTTGGGGTAGGTTATGTATCAAAATGGGTTGAAGAAAAAGCTTTGCCAACTAATGATTCGAAGGTAGTGATCAGGTTTTTGAAGAAGCTCTTTTCAAGGTTTGGAGTGCTAAAAGCTATCGTAAGTGATGGAGGTACGCATTTCATTAATTGATCGTTTGCATCATTATTGCATAAGTATGGTGTGTATCATAGGGTAGCTACTCCATATCATCCACAAACAAGTGGTTAAGTAGAGGTTTTTAATAGAGAGCTTAAATGGATATTGGAAAAAATTGTTTCTAATTTTAGAAAGGATTGGGCACATAAACTTAATGATACGTTATGGGCATATCACACTGCATTTAAAACACTTATTGGAATGACACCATCTAGGTTGGTGTATGGGAAAACATGTCATTTTCTTGTTGAGTTAGAGCATAGAGCATATTGGGCCATTAGAACTTTGAATTATGATATAAAACATGCAAGTGTTAAAAGGTGTTTGCAACTAAATGAGCTAGACGAATTACTGTTGTTTTCTTATGAAAATGCAAGGATTTATAAGGAACGATCTAAGAAATCGCATGATGCTTATATTAGACATAAAAGTTTTAAGGTTGGCGATAAAGTTTTTCTCTTCAATTCTAGGTTAAAAATATTTCCTGAAAAATTGAGATCTAGGTGGAGTGGACCTTTTGAAATAACACAAGTTTTTGATCATGGGTATTTATAACTTAAAAATGATAAGGGAGACTTGTTTAAGGTTAATAGTCAAAGATGTAAGGTATATTTTGATGGAGCATTGCAAGGCCACGAGGTCTCGTCTATATCTTTAAGGTTAGGTTGATGGTTATTTACATATTTTGTTAGTGTTTTATTTTTCTAGTTAATTTAGGATACTAACATAGTTTATTTTTTATTTTACAGGTTATATTCCTTAGTATGTAATTCGTACTTAAAATAAACAACAAGAGAAAGAATTAAACAATGAATGAATTTTCTTCATTGTCGCAAGCACAAGGTCTGTCACAAGCGGGACAGTGTAGGGAGGATGCATGTGCAGTTAACTGTCACGATCACGCTGTTACGAGAGTGCTGGATTTCATGATCAGTACATTGAGTATTTCGTTCATGTCGTAAGCACGACAGTGTCACGAGGTCGCGACAATCCATGGCATTTGAAAAATCTGACCGTTACACTCCTTTTCTCAATTGCCCCATAAATAGATTCCTACCCTAAGTGCCATTCACTCTTCCTTTTTAAGTTGTTTTTCAGTTTTTCTTAGCATTTTTCTCTCAAAATCTCATAAATTCTTCTTCTCTTATCACTTCATTTGAGTTTTTAGGGTTGTTTTTCATTGTTTTTTGAGTAATCTTGCTAGGATCCATTGTTCTTCACAATCTTCATGATGGTATGCACAAAAATAGTGCGATGCAAAGACAAGCGGCCTGTAGAGTGCTTTAGTTCTCCAAACCATGCTTCTGAGTATCTCCATAATAGGTTTCAGTGTTCTTTCCCCATTTATTCTAAACAAGAGGGAGAAAAGTTAAGTATTTTTCAAAGAAAAGTTATGTTGGAAAGTTGCATATTGATTTTTCTTTGTTAACTAATTTAGGACTTTCTTCTCAATTTGAAAAGTAACTGAAATATATGAAATGAGGTAAATTTGTTCATTTGTCTTTACCTGTGCAGATGGATTGGGCAGTAGAATTTTTTGTGACACTTGCTTATGTTGATGAATGAAAAAATAAACTTAAATTTAGACATCAAGGTCACAAATATATTTTTGGTTTTGATGAAATACATGGTTTGGATTTCCACTCAATGGTAAATAATCTGATTCGCATGTTTTTGATCCAAAACCTATTTGGCATTAACTTACTGGTTTGAATTATTTTAATAATAAAAATTCTACAAATCACCAAATTAAGGATGATGCGTTGTTTTTATTTCATAAGTATCTCTGTCATGCTTTATTTGGGCGAGTTGAGAGTACCAAGGTTTAAACCAAGGATTTGTTTATGTTGGATTTGTTATCTAGAAAAACACCTTGTTCTATCGACTTTATTTTTTATGGCCTGTACCATGCATCCATTGCTAGGAGTACGATTGTGGGCATGTGTCATATGGTCACTACAAGAAAATATTAAAATAGCAACGAAAAAATAGCAAAGGAAATATTTTCGTTGCTAATTTAGCAACGAAATTCCAATTTCATTACTAATTAGCAAAGAAAATCCAATTTCGTTGCTAAAATTCGTTAAAATTTTTCTATTTAGCAACAGAAATAAAAATGGTTTTTTTTCGTTGCTAAATATGGAGGGAAGTTTTAGCGCCAAAATATAGCAACGAAATTTTGCAACGGAACGCTTATTCTGTTGCTAAATAAGGTGCCAGCAGTTCGCGCAAAAATTTTCAGTAACGAAAATAGCAATAAAACTTATTTCGTTGCTAAAATAGCAACAGAAAACTATTTCGTTGCTACAATAGCAACGAAAAATTAATTCCGTTGCTAAAATAGCAATGAAAAACTATTCCGTTACTAATTCGGAACTAAAAATTTTTAAGGTCCCCTAAATAGCAACCGAATATTTTTTCATTGGTAAATTAGCAACGGAAATAAAATTCGGTTGCTATTTTAGGAGCCTTTAAAATTTCTAGTAGCAAAAATAGCAACCAAAATCTATTCTGTTACTAAAATAGCAACGAAAAATGAATTCCATTGCTATTTTAGCAACATAAGGCTTTTTCGTTGCTAATTTGGAACTGAAAATTTTAAAGGTTCCTAAAATAGAAAAGGTTCCTTTTCTGTCGTGCAGGCCAAGCTTAGTCTCATACAAATTTGGCACCATTACATATAAAGATCATAAGAATATAATTATTTTTAGTGATGATCACTTAGAAGAAAAAGATACTAGGATAATGATTTGTACACACTTATACATATAATTAATTAATAGAATAACAAAAAAAAAATTAAAAAAATCGATTGGTCAATAATGGAAATTAAATATTTTTTTATCATAGCTAAGTATGAGTTAAAAGCTAATTAAAAAATTATTTGTCATCACGTTATAATTTATATAAAAAATTAAAATTTCAAGTCAGTTTGAATTTAAATAGACATAGTATAATTAATAAAATATATTATTAGAGTTCGTTTGGCTAAATATGATAAAATTAAATCCAAAACAAATCAAAATATAATAATTTGTAATAGTTATAGAATAAAATTTAGTAATTGATAAATTTAAATGAATAAAATATTAAAATAATAAATGTAATTATCTTTTGAAAAGAATTTAGGTATCAGAATGTAAAAGTTTTTACTAGATTAAAAAAAGTCTAATTGGCCAATTAAAATGAAAGAAAGGAAAGGTGTCAGAGAGAGAGAGAGTAAGAGAGTTGGGCCATAGATTTCAAGGGAATAACAATTAAAAAAAAGATTACCAGTTAACAAAAATGGGAAAGAGAAGAAAGGAAAAAAGGAGAGGGAAAAGGAGAGGCGGTGAGGTAGAGACAGGCTCCACCTACATCGGCGACAGCCAATGGCGAAAAACTGGTGCTGTATTGGCCATCCCTGTGCCCTTTATACCTCCGTTATGCCCTTTATTATTGTCATCTTTGTTTCATTTTCAAGGGAGGAGCCAAAGTCTTTTCAGGCGACTTTCAGCCAACTCCGGCGGCTGATGGCAATATGAACACTATCATCGAACTCCTTGTGACCAGACGTTCATTTTCATGCCTATCGTTCACCTTTAAATGCCGGCGACAAGTAGATCAAAAAAGGGAGTGGCGGGTTGCTTCGATGCAGATCCCGGCAACTCCGTGGCCCCTCTAGGCGCGTGACCATCGATAACAGGTCCCCAATGCTTTTGGCTTCACAATGGCAGTATTGGAGCATCTCTGGTGAAGCTCCGACGACCGGTCCAGTGAGCACTATGGTGACAGAATATGGGAAATGCAGTAAAACCAACATCAAAAGTGTAAGTAACTACCAAAATTATCTCTGTTGATTTTGTTTAAAATAAATTCTAAAATTTGTTTAAGATCTATTTAGTTTTTAATTAAATGTCTATTGCTCCATGAATTCTGCTTGTACAATATATTTGTTAGTTGAATTTCACTTGTTTAAGATCAAATTCTGAATTTTAATATTTTTGATTGGTAATTCAAATGTCTATTGAAGGACTTCTTTTTCTTCCTATTTTTATCTTTTTCTGCAGGTTTTGCTTGATTAGTTTCCCTTGTGGCTTGGTCTCTCGGTTCTGGTTTGGCTGTCGTTGAAGGGAGTTCTGAAATTTGCTTGGTGTAGGTTGGTTGTTGGATAGCATGCAATTTGTTCTTTCAAATTATATGGTGGTTTGGTGAGGTTGGTGCTTGATAAATTGATATATATATATATATTGGTGTTGTCTATGTTCTGGATGGTCCACGTTTGCATTACTGATGATAATGCAGATCAGCAAGGCATTAGGTGGAGCTGATAGAAAAGATTTGATGAGAAAGCTGCCAATTAAAGTTCATATATGATGAGGAGAAAGCATTGGAGGTTAGAGCTCATATATTTCATCTTCATTTATTATCAATGTGTTTGCATTACTATCAATTTACATTCTTCATGTTGTAAATAATAAAATTATTTAATTGATGTGAAAACATATAATGAAAAACTAGATAAAAGGTTCGATTAGATAAGAAGAAAAAGCATGAATGGCATTGTAGGCATAGGCATGAATTAGCTGAATTGTGTACCACTAATTGAAAAAACAGCCATTAATTAGCGACTCAAAAGCACTAATTTACCTAACTCTTGAATGGAGGTATTTTTGTTCCCCTAGTGCCACTACAACAGCTATTATCAAATGAACACAATAGTACTTGTTAACCAAATCTAGGGGATGGTTAGGTATGCTCTCGTACTTTATATATTGAATCATAAAAATAAAAAATAAAGTATATTTTATACATTAACGATCAATGTCAGCTGACGTTCAAGCGGATGGATGAACATCCAACAAATCTCTATAATATATATATATATATATATATATATATATATATATATATATATATATATATATATATATATATATATATATATATATATATATATATATATATATATAAGATTAAGTGTTGATGAGATAATTCCGTAGACAGGTCATATCCCACTTTGTAAAATTGAATATGATTTCAACATGAAAATATCCTAATTGTTTTTGTGTTGTGGTAAACAGTTGGGTTATTACGTTTTTTTTCACCTTGACAAAATTGTAATATAGTTTTTTTTCTTTCTTCATTTATAAGGAAATTTAGCTATTAATTAGTTACTGAAAATCTATATTTTAGAAGGATTGGTGGCAATGAATTTATTTGGTAAAGTGCAGCTAGAAATAGGGAGTTTTGGCATGCTGAGTTATGAAGTATTTTTAAGAGGAAATTAAAAGCTCATCATGTGTTTTATCTGCTAATCTCCATTAAAATACCTAATGGATTTTTATGGAAAATATGAAATTATAAGGTTTGACAGTGGGACCCACAAATGCATTCATTTAAAAGCAATCCTTAATTAATGCTGAGATTACTAAAGTTGCGGTAATGAAAAGTATATCCATTATAGGAATGTTTTGCTAAAATTAACCTACTGTCACTTAAAAATAGTCTTCAAAATTTCCCAGATAGAAGTATGTTGCAGAAATTGATAATTTAATTCAAAACTTTAACATTTTTACAAATTAAATTTTTATATTTTTAAAATTATATATTAAATTTTTGAATTTTTATATAGTTACATATTAAATTTCCATACTTTCAAATTTAAGTATGAGGTTTCTAAATTTACCTATTAAATTTACAAAGTGTAGTTTGAAAAAAATACATTTTTGGGCCCTTTAGTTTTACTTTTTTTTTTTACAGTAGATTTAATTACAAAATTATTCATATTAGATTTAATTTAGATGTAAGTGACAGAATCATGATATTAATTGTTTGTTAATATACTATTAGTTTGATTTGTATAGATCAATATTTTTTCTTAATTGAATACTATTATTAACATAAAAGTTGAACTAATATTAACTTCAAGGTTTATAATATTCTTTTGCAAAAGTAATTGTTATCCTGTTTGTTATTTCTTATCCTCAATAAGAACACAAATTGGGCTTTGAAAGTCTGAATTGGATGAATATAAGAATTAAAACCCTTAACATTGCTCTATAAATTAATCTATTAAAGGATGATGTTATTGGTATTTTTGAATGCTTATAATGTATGAGCGTTGGTAATTCAGTTATAATTTGTTCTTTTATCAGCATTCTTGTACATCCTAGATATGTTTATCTTGCATTAGTAACCAAGTTGATTAAGAGGCCAGCTCAAAACATTCACCTATCATTATGCTATTCTAATTGTAACAATTAAAAAATTATAATAATTATTTGTGACGGAATGAGGATGGATTAAACCGTCATAAATTTTTTTCTGTGCTAAAAATAGCAACGGATTTGCAATTTCCGTTGCTAAAATAGCAACGGAATTCACGAAAATTACAATTCGATTGCTAAAAATGGCAACGAAATTATATATTCCGTTGCTAAAATAAGCAACGGATTTCATATTTCGTTGCTAAATTGACCAATTCACCGAAACTTGCCTTGGTTGAATTTAGCAACGGAATTCATTTTTCATTGCTAATTTTAGCAAAATAATTCTATTTCTGTTGCTAAAAAATAGCAACCATCGGATTAGCAACCAAAATTTCCGTTGCTAATTTTCATTGCTATTTTTGATTAGCAACAGAAATTGTCAATTTTCCATTGGTATTTTCCGTTTCTAAATTGCAATTTGTAGTGGGTCACGACCATTATTTTAGGGTGTTTAGGTGCTTTGGATTATTTAGTTTTGAATGAGAATGAATCGGTTACCATCATGGATGTTAAGTATTTGTGAAATTCTCATGTTTTGGATCGAGGCGGTTGGCATCCCAAGTTTTTGGCTCGAACTACAAAGCTCTTGAATCTTCCACAGCAGCCACATTCGATTCGGATGATTTTGATGATGAAGCTATTGGTGTCGACTTTGGCGAGTATGCTGCCGGATAAGGTGATGCTGCTGGTATAGAGTAGATTCTTTCACACTTGGATGGTATCAAAGCAGCCAACCAGAACATGGCTTTCTGGATGGATAAGCAGCCAACCAGAAGTCTGGAAACTCTTGAGACTTCTATGCATGAGAAGCATAAAAGTCATAAAAGTTTGAGCTGTCGATTGCTTTCTTTCTTCCAGAAGCAAAATGTACAATTTAGTTTTTCACCATCAGAGTCCCCTAGTGGATCGGCAGAGTAATGTTTCCTTCAACTTCTACTTTTTACTTTTATTTTGTATTTGTGTTTTTGCATTTATCTTTTTGTTTATTTTTCTATTATAGTGTGTTTTGTGGTGTCTTCCTTACACAATGAGGACATTGTGTCCTTTAAGTGTGGGGAAGCTAGTTGTTAGTTTGTATATAGGTTTAGTTTTAAATTTTTATGTTATTTTATGTTATATTGTGTTATGGAATTTTTCCTTTTGAGCTAAGCACTTAGTAGCATATGTAGGTAATCCTTGCATAGTTAATTTTGAGTCTATTGGATATGTTTACTAAATTAGAATTAAGGATCTTTTTTTTAATAAGATTATGCTTCTATAGAAAGCCATGTTTAGGTAAAGTACTTTAGCATACATTTCTTTTAAGCCATGTTTCTTTGAGCATGTTATTTAAATTAGTGAGTTTTACATGATGTAGAGTTTTACCATAGCTATGGTGAGCTTTTGAGCCTTAACGATATTAATAATCTTCTTTAAGAGAATTCCTCTTGTATTCATTATTCTAGAAGTTATGTTAGATAATTTTTGAGATCAAATTTATTATATAATATGCATGAGAAAAGATAAGGGATTAGAAATAACCTCTTTTAGCTTGCTTAAACAACTAACCTTTTTTACTTTATGTAGCCAATTTGAGCCTATAACCACTTTGTTAATGAGCTTATTTTTAGCCTTAATCCAATTTTGATCAATTAAACCTCTCTTTTTGAACCCTCGTGTGGAAAATGTAGTATTGTTTTGATTAGTAAGATGAAGTATTGATATTTTGTAAGCATGAATTATTTATGAATTATTTTTAATCCCTTAAGTTAAAGGTCAACTAGTTTTTGCAGAATTATTTTTATTTAAAAAAAACAAGAAAGGAAAATAATTATTTATGAATCATTTACTTACATATATACCTACATGTACGCATATACATATACATGTCCATATACACATACGTAAGTACACATAGATATACATAAACATACATTATACATGCATACATACATTACACATCTACATATACATACATGCATACATGTTTACATTTACATACATGCATACATAATTACATTTACATAAATATATTTATTTGTTTCTCTGGATTGCTCCCCATAATAGTCCGATAGAAATCCTGCACTGGATATACGGGATAGAGATCCTAAAATCTCACATGTGGGGTGACCTCGAAGGATTACAAACATGAACATGAACATGGTACTTGTAACATGTGAACATATAACATGGGGTAGACCATCAATTGCCTACCGAACTCAGTCACCATGACTAGGACTGCGGTATAAGTGTCCCTATGGCTAGCCAACTATATCCTCAACTAGATTCACTACTAAACTACTAAGGGCAATATTTCATGTTCCGTATATGCATAATTAATTCATCATAGTCATATTAATTAAATACTTGCTCACACATTCATATATAATATACACATTATTCTTACAAGCTGTACATACATTTGTACACATACCATACATGTATATTTGTATATAAATATTCATTTACTAAATAGACATTAAATCTTAACAAATATTTTCATTTTGCATATTATTAAATATATTACATATTAATCCTTCAATTATCATTATTGTGGATAATTTACATACTAATCCTTATGATAACTAATTTACCATTTAATCCTTTAAATTTTCATCAAATTATAGTTATGCCCTTTACTTTTAATTTATTTACTAAAATACCATACTTATTTAATTAATACCATTGATTCAATATTTGCCCCTAAATTTACCATTTAGTCCTTACAATTGCTAAATTCTCATTTAGTCCTTTAATTTCTCATAAATTATGAAAATACCCTTCAATTTATTTTATTTACAAAATTGCCACCAATTATACTTTTTACACTATTAATTCCATATTCCTTGGTAAAATTTCAATTTGGTCCCTAACCATAATTTTATGCATAAATCCTCATTTACTATCCTTTTTTTCTAGTTTAACCTCTTATTCTACTTGAATTATATATTTTTTTTTCTATTCCCCTTAATATTTGGTAATATTATAATTTTACCATTAAACTTTTAATTTCTTTCATTTAAGTCCATTTTTCACTCTAATTATGTCATTCTCCATTCTTTTTATTTTTCTTTTTTGATTTCAATTAAATTAGTATAACACTAAAACAAAACTTAAATTCAATTTATGCAATTTCCTTCACAATTTAGCCAAAATAACCCATTAGGGACGACACATCCATTTTGGCCAAACATCCATTTAAGCATTTAAATTTAATTCTTGCAATTAAAATATTTCATTCATCAATTTAAGCTTCCAATTTCATACTTATAAGATTATCTCCAAATAGTCACACAAATCACATATATACTTAATTAAATTTTCATAAAAAAAATTATAGAAATTAAGGGATAATGTATCCACTAACCTTAAATCCTTGTTCTTCACACTTTGGTCCTTATTTTCTTCACCCTTTCCTTTGAAAGCTCTTTTCTCTTTAAATTTTCCTATTATGGCCGAATTTCCCAAGGTGAGAATCAATCATTTTCTTGCTTCCTCAATTCAGTATAAACATATAAACACAACCTACACAACCTAATTTACCAAATAGAACCTTTAAACTTAATTAACAACTCTATTTTCACTTACCTCATTTTTGACATATCAACCTCTTCCCTTAGTTTCTACCACTTCTAACCTTCCAATCGAAGAATAGAGACCTCTATGAGGTAGTAAAGGAGATGGAATTTACTTGAGAAGGTTTGATTTAATGGGATTAGGGGAAGAAATTAAAGGAACTTCCAATAAAATGAAAGAAAATAATTCATCCTAGAGAAAAAAGAGAAGGGAGATCATGAGAGATGGTGAAAACTCTAGAAATTTGTAGATTTTTGGGTCTTATATACTGGCTGGTTGGGCTGGGACTGGTCTAACCAGGATGGTTAGGACTAATTCAAGCCTAATTGCCATTTTAAGCTCAAAATGCATCCATAATTTATTTCTCTCACTTTCAATGCTTAATTTAACTCAAAATCAATTACATAATTCATAAAATAATATATAAAGCCTCTATGCAAAATTTTGGCTAAATCTGAGTCCATTTCCGATTCGATTCACTCAAACTGATCCAATTAGCACATTTCTGGTGTTACCAAAAAATTAATTTTTTTCTACCAAATGATTCTACACTTCATTTAGAACCCAACTAGAAATTTTTGTAATTTTTGAAGATCATTCACTATTTTTAAAGCTTCGATCAAACCACAGTATTGAAATCGAAATCATTATTCTTCTCTTACTTTTTTAGTTCAAACCTTCTTAAAAATACTTCTTTAGCCCTCGAAATATATTCATTAGATTCCATGAATATTTTTGAGTCAATAGGAGACTATTTAAAATGAAACCATAAAATTTTCTTATTTTTGACTTTTAGGAACCTATTTGACCTCATTTTTATTCCAAATTTCAACCATGGGCTTCTACCGACATGTTATTTCTGATGATCAAATAAAATACTTTTTTACTTTGGGAAGTACTATTCATCCCGATTCCTCTATTTACCATCGAAAAATACTATTTTTGACTTGCCTGGTATTTGGGTCATTAATTGTAAGCTTTATTTTTATTCCGTAATTTTAGAATTTTATAAGTTTTATTGTGTTTTGTACATGATTTGGAGTTGTAGCATTATTTTGGCATGTTTTAGCAAGTGATGGATGGGAAAAAGACTTGAAAAACGCCCATCTATCAGCAAGAAAGATGGGACATCGTAGGGTTTCTTCTTGTCCAATCCCTCATATAGCTGTGGGTATCCGTCACTCTTTTAGGGGCATCGATGGCTGGTTTTTAGGCATTTTTAACATATGTTTCATGCATTTTATGGTATTTACATTGTTTATTTGATTTCCTTAATTTCTATGCATCATTCTATATGATATTCAATTCATGTATATAATTCCTTTATGTAATGTTTTAAATGGTTATCTTTTTTGTATTTTTGTTATTTATTTGTATAATGCTAATTTATTTACTTTTTTGTGTGATTTTTATAAGTATGTAAATTCTTTCACTTATGAGGTGTTTCATGATGGTTTTGCATTGGGAATCGTGCTCATGATTGGATGATCACCATTAGCCATTCGATTACTTCACTTATCTATTCCATTTATTATTTTAATTTATTTATTATTTTGGTTTATCTTTTTTATTTGTTTTTTATTTATTTCTCTATTTTTATTTATTTTTTTAGTATTTTTGGATGTATTTTCTTTTAGGGATGTAATAGTTAGTAAAAAAGGCTTTTTGTGCATGTTAAAAAGGAAAAGATGCTTAAAATGATTTAAATTTAACAACTTGAGTTTTCCTTCAAAACTTAGACCGATGTCCAAATTTTCATCCAAAGACAAAAAGAAAGAACAAAAATAGCATTTTTTGTAAAATATACATTAGGGAACCAATATTTTCAATTCAAATAAATGCCCCGATTTATGTATGTATATTACTATGTTCTTATTTGTTGGATAATTTGCTTCTGTAATAGTTCAAGTAGTTTGAAATTTATTTATTCATTTTTTATCCCTTTTATTGTTTGCTTGGGATGTTTATTTAATTCTATTACTTTTTATCGTGTGAGAGTGAATAGTGGATTAAATTTAGAACTCAATTATAAAATAACACCTAACCAAGATGCCTAATAAGAGTGATATCCCGAACACCAATCTTTATTTGGGCAATAAAAGATCAAGAATCATTTCCCAACATTTTGTTGGGTGGCGACTCCATGACACCTACCTTTTTTGGGCCCATTAGTAGATTTTTTCATGGGTTGACTACCAATAATAATTTGGGCTTGATCCCTTTTTATTGTGAAGTCATCAATTCATGAGTTAAAGTGAGCCTCATCTGATCTCAAACCTTAAAAGTGGGCCTTCAAGAACCAAACTAAAATCGAGCGATGGCTTTAGTAGACGTCAGAATGGCAACTCCACTATGGACTAAAGAGAAATTTCTCCTAAAAGCATCTTGGTTAAGTTCTTTATAATTGAGTTTTGTATTAATCCTATCTCTTTTCTAAAATGCATTTCTTGCATTCATCTTAAAGCCTTAGAATTAAATTAGGTATCAAAGAGACCTACCAGCCCAAGTCTAATACCAAATGGTGACCCATTAGTTATTATACTCGTGATGAGCTAGATCAATTAGCAGGGACCACACTTGGGTAGCCCTAAAGTTTCATAACCCTTTACTTAAGCCCATGTAATGACAATAGCAACTTTCCCTAGGTTGTATAACCATAATAACGTTTACTTGTTATGTGAACCTTTATATATTAACGAAACTCAAACAAATTATAAGTGTACTAGTCAAAGGCTACCATACCCTAGCGGGCCCAGCTTGATATGTGTGAGTTAGTCAAAATACATAATGGTTAAAGCCTATATGCCTACGCTTTCAATTAAAGAGGATATGCTACTGATTTTTCACCATGCACCATGCGTATCTATTAGGTATCCTATTGGTCCATGGGCTAAACCCACTTAGGAAAGATACTACACAACTACCTATATAGGAGAATAAGGTTGGAAGGCTATTGTTATGCTTATGTGTGTTTGTGATTGATTCCTAAAAGATGCATTCATTATATACATACATCATGTATATACCATGCTCATGCATCATTCATCATACACCAATCCTTACAGCCATCATAAATACATTTAGGTGGTCTAGATGGTTAGATGGTTATCTTATTTGAAGACCAACATTTATGCTGCCAGTGTCCAGCTTAAGTTCAAAGTTAGGCTTAGAGTTGGGTTCAGAGGTCAGTTCAAAGTTGAATGCAAGTAGTCAGGAAACAAGTTCAGATATGAAAGAAGAATAGATGAATGAAATCGGGAGAGTTACTGAAGAGACTAGGAGGTTGCCTTTTTTGATAGAAAGGTTAGTTGTATCTATTAATGGGACCTCAATGACAAAGGATGACTTGGATAGGAGATTAGATAGGCATCTCTAAGAGTGTGAGGAAATAATGTTGGCTATGATTGGCAGAATGGTAACTTTCATGACACCAAATGCTAGAACTCAGCTTGTAGCACCTGCTCATAAGATAATGGAGCTAATGCATATCAAGGACACTACCATAGTAGATTTTATTATGCCTCAAGATTCGTTAAGTAGGGATAGGAGACATAATCCTAAAAATAATTATATTAAGGAGGAAGATAAAGAATATATCCCCTCTATGATGAATGTGAGGAGTAGAGGTCTTAGTGCTAAGGATCCAGCCTTCAAGAAGATGGAGGAGAAAGTAAAGGCCATATCTAGGTTGTCATTTATTGGTAGGGGAATGAACCTTGAGGATATGGATTTGGAAAAAGATAAGCCATTGCGCTAGAGGTTTAACATGCCTGACCTGCTAAGGTTCGATGATACTTCAGATCTTTCAACCTATGTTAAGCAGTACACATTAATCATGAAAGGGACCACCCTGACTCGAAAGTAAAAGGTGGAGTATTTTTGTCTGAGTTTGATAGGGCTTGCGATTGATTGGTATAACAAGTTAGATAAATACACTAAAGAGGATTGGTATTTGTTAACTGAGGAGTTTCTTAAGCAATATAACTATAACACAGGAATTGAGGTTACCCTAAATGACCTCAAGCTACTTCAGCACAAACATGATGAATCCTTCTATAAGTACCTCAGTGGAGTAATAGGGTTATGGAGATGAGGAGAGCCTTACACAGTTGATCAGATTAGGTTATTTATCAGAAATGTAAGCCTGTATTTTAGAAGGGTCTGAAGGACTGGGAGTTATTGAAGGACATAGCCATAGAAACTGAGGGAGAGTACCTAGCCAAAAGGGAAAATAATGAGAATGCTAGGAGGAACTTTAGTAATAATAAGGTAATTGGGAATAGTAGTGGTTTGAATAGAACTAGAAAAACTGCAGAAATGTCAGCTACAAAAGCTAGTTAGAGGTAATATCCAACTTGGGTAAATAACTATGCTGGGTCCTAGATTGTTTGAGCAATGAGGGAAAGCTTTACCCTTAGCCTTTAGGGCCTATAAAGAGTTAGGGGCAACCCCATCATAAGAAGATCGGTACTGTGCATATCATTAGCACACCAAACACCTGATTGACTATTGCTGCAACCTGAGGAATAAAATTCAGGATTTGATAGATAGCAAGCAAATTTTAGATCATGAAAAAAGATATAAGAAGAAAAAGCGAGGTTACAATGTTGTGCCACCTTTAGTATTTATGATTTGGTCTAATATACCTGAATGGTATATCATGAGAGATTTGTATGGGAATGAGTACATGGTCGTTACTCATTTCACCCCAAAAATAATAGAGCAAAGTGAAGAAAATTAGCTAGTTTGAATGATTGAATGTTGGGATAGCCCTACAGAGAGTGAGAATAAAAGGGCTTTGGTGCCCATTGATATTTGGAGTTCATCTAGCAAAAGTGAGGAGGAGGTAAGACAAAGGAAGAAGGTAAAGGCAGTCACTAGGAGTGGAAGAATGGCCCCAGAGGTTGAGAAGAAACAAACTCTTACTGTGGTGCATGTAGAAAAGGAAGTCGAGAAGGATCATATAATTAAATAATTGAAGAAAATAAATGCATAAATTTCTATTTGGGATTTGCTAAGGCAGTCTCTCTTTCATTGATAGAAGTTAATGGAAGCCCTGAGTGAATCTACTATTGCCACCATTATCTCACTTTCCGAGCTATTGGATTTAGTTAAGGGAGAGACAAGAGAAAATTTTGTATACTTTGATGCTAACTTACCTACTGAAGGAAGAAACCACAATCACCCTCTAAACATCAAGTACTAGATGAATGGTAGGCATATGGCCTATGTAATGGTAAATGATGGTTCTTCCATTAATGTTTACCCCTTAGTGGCAATTCTAGCTTTTGGGTTGAATGAGAACATGCTAAGTCTAACTTGACCATTTCTACCTATGACAACTCTAAAAGATGAGTTGTTGGGACCTTTAAAGCTTTATTGAAGATAGGGCCTATTGAGACCAAAGTTGAGTTTGTTGTGCTACCTATTCTAGCCAATTTCTTTATGCTATTAGGAAGGCTATGGTTTCACAAGGTAGGGTGCATTCCATATTTCATCAAATGATTAAGATCCCCCATGATGGTCATATAGTAACCATTAAAGCTGTAGGGAAGAACTAGGTGTCTTTGCTTGAGATAGCCTAACAACCTTTTAGTGGGTTTCATGTATCAGTTATCAGTGATGAAGAAGGTAAGGGTAGCTTTATTGATAGTCCTTAAGTCATCAACATGCTAAAGAAGATGAACTTCCTGTCAGGTGTTGGTTTAGGCAGGACCTCTCAAAGGCCTCAAACTGTTATAGCTACTAAGGGCCAGAAGGATAAGAAGGGGTTAGGCTTTACCGATTCCAATCAAAAGGTTAAAGTGGCAAAAGCAGTGAAAGGGATCCCCCACATCTCTCAGAGCTTCATGCCAACTTCAGGTATTTGCCTTTACTATAGGGAGAATGAACCTTAGCTGATTGAGGGTGAGGTAGTGTTAGAATTTGAGTTGTTCAATGATGTCTTCAACTAGGAGTAAGGGATTATCAAGATATTTAAGTGTCTCTAAGATGAAGAAATTCTCCTACACCATTTAGCTTAGGATAGGGAAGAGCTTGAGGAGGTCATAACATATAAGCTGCTTGCTATCCAACTGAAAGGCAAATGGAAGATAGAGGTTGAGGATCCATTTGAGGTTGAGGCTAGAAAGACATCTGATGCTGCAAAGATTAAAGAAGATACTTTAATTGATATTATTTATGTTCCTGAGCTTTTTGATGATAGCATTGATTGCTCTTTTGATTCTATTAATAAGATGAACAATTTTACTTACTTGTGTGATGTTCCTTTTGATTTCAATGTGCATAATCATGATCATGAGCCATTAATGTTTGACATTAACTCAACAAACACATGTTTATTTAATCTCAAAACAAAAGAAAATCCAAAAGAAATTTTATTTGCATCAAATATAGCTCCTGAAGAGAGAAAAATTTGAGAAAATATTGAAAAAATATGAAAAAGTCTTCGCTTGGACTTATGAAGACATGCCAGGAATACATCGAAAAATTGCTGAACATTCTATCCCAATATATCAAGGGTACAAACTAGTCAAGTAGAAGCTTAGCAGACTTAGACCAAAGTGGGCTGAAAAGGTTAAAAAAGAAGTTAGGAAATAGATAGAGGTTAAATTCTTAGTGGAAGTTCAATACCCCAGTGGTTTGCAAATGTAGTTCCTATGCCAATGAAAGATGGAAGAGTTAGAGTTTGTGTGAATTACAAAGATTGGAACAATGCCTACCTTAAGGATGATTTCCCTCCATCTCACATAGATGTTCTAGTTGATAGTGCAGCTACTTGTGCCATGTATAGTTTTATGGATGTATATGCCGGGTATAACAAAATTTTGAACAAGATAATAGACCAATTAAAATAGCCTTCATAACTGAATAGGTACATATTCCTATCAAGTCATACCCTTTGAACTTAAAAATATAGGTGCTACCTATCAGAGGATAACAACTAGGATATTTGATGATTTGATTCACATGGAAGTGGAGGCATACATGGATCATATAATGAGTAAGTCAGTTATTTAGGAAGGTCATTTTGAGGCATTAAAGAAGCTTTTTCAAATGATTGATAAGTATAACATTTGCCTCAACTCGAAGAACTGCATCTTTGAGGTCACTTCAAGTAAGCTTTTAAGGCATGTAGTGAGCTAGAAAGGAATAGAGGTAGATCCTGACAAAGTGAGAGCCATTAAGGAAATGCTAGTACCCTAGAAAGAGAATGAGGTTAGAGGGTTCTTAGGGATAATTCAATACATAAGTAGGTTCATAACCAATGACTTCAATTTGGGAGCTAATATTCAAGTTGCTCAAGAAGGATCAGCTAGTAGTTTGGAATGAGAATTATCAAAAGGCATTCGATACCATCATGGAATATCTACTGCATCCACTAGTGTTGAGATCGCCTCAGGTAGGTAAGCCTCTGATTTTGTATCTAGCAATAGAGGATAGTTAATTAGGGGTAATGATGGCATAAGAGGATGATTTTTGGATTAAGTAAGCAGTGTACTACCTCAGCAAGAAGTTCTTCCCTTATGAAGAGAAGTATATAGAATTGAAAATATTTGTCTAGCGATCATATAGGCATCGAAGAAATTAGGACACTATTTTCACTGCTATAAGATACAAGCTATGGCTAAACAAAACCATCTTAGGTATTTATAAGAAGCGCCCTTACTCTTAGGAAAGATGGAAAGGTGGTTGATCCTCCTACAAGAGTTTGGTATAGAATACATCACTAAGAAGACCCTTAAAGGGAGAGCATTAGCGAAGTTCTTAGCTGATCAACCTTTATAAGGAGAAGAGGTAACTTACAAATTTCCCGATGAGCACATTACAACTATAACAATACAGGGTTGGTATATATAGTTTGATGGGGTTGTGAACATCAAAAGAGCAGGTGTAGGAGTACTCTTAGTCACCTTAAAAGGAGAGAAAATGCCATTAGCCAAGAAACAAAGATTTAAAGCCATGAATAACGAAGCAGAATACAAAAGCCTGCATCTTCAGGTTGGAAGCTTTGTTATTTATGGGGGTAAAGTTTGTGAAAGTGTTTGGAGATTCATCTTTGGTATTTTATCAGGTGAGGGATGAATGGTCAATGAATAAAAAATGACTACTACCCTATCTTAAGTGTCTGAGAGCTTTGAGCAACTAATTCAAGTTTTATACCATTGGATACATGCCTAGAAAGAGAACCAACTGGCATATGCCTTGGCCACCTTGGTATCAATGTGGGATAATCCAAAAGGGGTAAGTATGAAGCCTATACTAATTTTGAGTTCCGATAAGCCATGTTTTGAAGATGAGAAAATTATGGATATCAAGGTTGATAATGGGAAGCCTTGTTATTATAATAATCATAACTATTTATAGAAGTCAATATTTCCTGAGGAAGTTACTAAAAAAGGACTAAAAGATGATTTATAAGCTTTCAACCTAATTTATTACTGTAGAAGGAGTGTTATTGCCTGATGGAACCCAATTAAGATGTTTAGATGAAAGAGAGGCAATAAAGGTCATGGAGGAAGTGTATGCAGGAGTATGTAGAGCCTATATGAATGGTTTACCTTTAGCTAAGATGATTATACATCAAGGATTCTTTTGGATAACAATGGATAATGATTGTTCCAATATGTTAGAGAATGCTAACTATGCCAATAGTATGCATACTTGAGCCATTTACCTATCATTGAGTTATGCAACCTTGCATCACTATGGCCATTCACTGTATGGGTCATAGACATCATGGGTATGATCCATCCGCCCATTTGAAATGGGCATAGATTTATTATAGTGGCCATTGACTATTTTACCAAGTGGGTAGAAGTATAATCATTCAAAAAGATAGGTGCAAGGGATATAACTAAGTTTATTGAAAGAAACTTGATATGAAAATATGATTTGCATCATCATATAGTGTCTAATAATGAGTTATAGGTTTCTAGTGAAACCAGGTAGCTGCTCATTAAGTGTAGAGTTCAACGTCATAAGTCTTCTCCTTATAGACCTCAGGCAAATAGAGCGGTCGAGGCAGCCAATAAGAATGTCAAAAGAATTCTAGCCAAAATGGTTCGAACTTATAAAGATTGGGTTGATAAGCTACCCTTTGCAATATGAGGTTACAAGACCACAGCCAGGACTTCAACAGGAGCTACTCCATTCTCTTTGGCTTATGGGATAGAAGCAATATTGCCAGTAAACAGTGAGCACTAATCTTCAAGGGTAGCTTTAGAAGCTTAGGTCTCATAAGTATGATGGACTATATAGAGGTTGTCATAGCTCAACTTACTTGATGGGGATAGAATAAAGGTATATTATCATAATCAGGTTTATTAGAAGAGGCTAGCCCACTCATTAGGGAAGAAGGTTAAGAAGCATCCTTTAAAAGAGGGAGACCTGGTGTTCAAACAGATGAGGCCAAGAATTATAGATATTTAAGGTATGTTTAGGCCCACATAGGAAAGACCTTTCGTGCTCAATAAACTATTATCCAAGGGAGCTGCCATTTTATCAGATAGTAATGGCAATGAGTTTAGAGAGCTAGTGAATTTAAATAGATTGAAAAGATTTCATGGTTAAGACTAAAAAAAAAAGAGAAAAAGAAGAGAATGAATGCCCCATAGTTCAAAATTAAATAAATGACGACCTTACAAAAATTTGATGCCTTGCCAGGGTGAAAATCAAAAAAAGACATCCTAGGCAAAAATTAAAGGTCGAGAAAAAAGAATAAATAAAGAAAACCAGAGAGGGCTGGTTGATAATAGGAGTTATAATGCTTCTAAAATTTCAGTTCAAGATTAAATAATATATATCTTTGGGATAATATCAAATGCTGATTATGTGTGCTAAAATAAGAAAGAGACATCATGCATATGGTTATAACATTATCAATATAACTAAAAGTAGCATATCCTTTTCATATGTTTAAATTTAAAAGGATTTAATAAAAGAAAAAATATAGTCTATGATGGTATCTAATCTAGTTTATATGTATCACATCTCTCTCTCCATCCAGGTGCCTAAGATAAGAAAACCTATTGTCAACCACTGCACTAGTGACCCATTACTTGTAAGAGGTAGAGGTGGTAAAGTCATAAGTGCCAATCTCAGGAATAGAGGTCCTTACAGGGAGTCAGGTTCAAATCCTTTAATAGAAAAATATAGAAATATCTACCACCTCGAAAGCCTAATGGACACCAAATGATGTCTTGATGATGTTAGTGTAAGCCCTAGCCTCAATGCATTGTTATAAAATACTTAAATTAATAAATGAGGCATTTTTTTTATATATTGTATTCCTATGCATATCAATTGATAGAACTATCCAAGAATGTTGTTTCAGTTTAAGTTATCATGTATGAGGCACATGATTGTAAGACCTTGAAACAATAGAGACTTCATTCTAAATATTCTTAGTCAGTCATAGTTATGGAATAACAAATGAATTAAGACTAGTATGCTCTCTCTGAAAAGATGAGTCCTGTCTTATGGATTATAAGAACAAGAGTATCAATCAGAGATCATAGATACATGTTTAAAACATGGTATCTGGATTCGATCCATTCATGAGAACACTGCATGGTACAGATCATAAGTGTTTCTCATGTGCAAGTTTTGCATCGGAGTTCTTAGACCTAAAATCTCTATGAAACTCTTTATGAATTACTATGTACTTTGACATACACCTAACGTACTCGCAACAGGGAGACAAGTATGGGTATACACTAATTCATGTTAGAGAGCATGAGAGAAGTAAATGGATTACCCCTCTCAATAAGAGAGAAAATATCATCGGCCACTTGATCAGTGAATTGAGAAGTGTATGGCCATACCGAGATGAAATAATGAGTAATCATTATTTATCTGAGAGTTCAGTGTCACTGGAATATCAAGAAAAGAATTAATATATATATGGATGACTAATTCCATGCCTTATATTAATTTTGATATTTAAGGGTAAGGGACTATACAAAATTGCATTAGGTCACTAAATGCCATTTGCATTTTCATTTAATTTGGAATGTTATAATATCTTGCTAGAGAATATATATAGCCTTTAAATTAATTCATTAATTTATTGCCAATATTAAATGGACCTATAGGATCGCACACAAAGCATTGGGCTTAAAATATTTAAATAGAATATTGGGCATTAATTTGGGCTTTTATTTAAAGTCAAATTAATGGGTATTAAAATAACTAAATGGACCTTGGTCCATGGGAGAGGGAATTTCGGCCCATGTAGATTTAATTTTAATTAATTAATTATCTTGGATTAATTAATGTAATAGAGTATTAAATCCTAAATTTTATTTGAATCTAAATAAATTAATTAAATGGGAGATAATGTGACTGAAAATTCAAAGTAGAATCTTAAGGAAATTTGGCAATAATAAATCCCTAATAAAGTGATTTGTTTTGATTTGTCTTATGTTTATTTTAAATTAATTTGAATTTAAAAATTAAAGGCATTTGAATTAAGATATATCACTTAATTAGGACATGATGGAGGCTAAAATTACTACCTAAAGATAGCAAATTTCGGCATTCACACTTGACCTAAATAAGTGATATATATTTATGAATTAAAAGGAAGAAAAACCCTAGCCGTTTTTTGCTTTTTTTTTCTCTTGGCCGAAATACACAAGGGGAAAGAATTCTTTCTTGTTCTCTTGTGTTCTTAGATAGCAATAGCAACCTAAAAGAAGAATAAGATCAGATCTTATGGCTTCAATCCATTCCCATTGCCAAATATTCAAACATAGGGCTAGCACTCTCGATTTAAAGCCATCTTTATAAGTGTGTGTGTGAGAATAGAGAGGAGTGGCATAAAGGCAGCTCCTTGGCATTGGTGTTCCAAATCTGAAGTATATAAGTTCATCTTATATATTTTCCAATGCAAAATTCGAGTTTTGAAGAGCATCCAAGCTTGTAAGGTTTAAAAAAACCTAAAATTGCATGTTTCGATTCTATGTTGTTTATTGCGTGGCATGAATGATCTATATTTTTTATTTTTCCACTACATAATCTTTGTGTATTTTCCATGTGATACCTCATCAGTGGTATCAAAGCCTAAACATGCTTATTTTAGTGCTTTGTATGCATGATATATTGATTAAAAATCATTCGTTTAAAAACATGCAATGCTGAAATTTTCTGTTTTGAGTTTTTTGCATTTTTTTTAGTGTAAAAATGGTTTTAAATGTTTTATTAGGTATTATAATTATTATGACATGTTTATATACTATCCTAAGATATTTTAGAGCTGTTCATGGTCGGATTTAATTATAGAAACCTGATGGTACATGTTAATCTTGAAACTAGGTACTAGTTTGCATGATATGTGTTGGTTTAACAACTAGTTTTCAAAATTAAATGTATAAACGTGTTTGGCATGTTTGTAAGTGATTTTTAAAGATCAATAACAGGTCTAGACATATTTTAAATTTTTTTTTAGTTCTGGTCCATGACAATTTAATTGATTAATTTTAAAATCACTTAAAACTATGACTAGTTTGTGCTTATTGCATGTTTAATCAACATTGTTTGTTTTATTTTGATTAAAATGGCAAAAATACATTTAGATCAGATCTTAACAGAACCTTAACTCAATGTTTATGACCTTATTTAAATTATTAAATGACTCATAAAATTGTTTTAAGTGTTTGTGCATTTTTATGGCATTATATGAGCATTAAACAACTAGTTTCATTGGTGTTTGTTTGTTTTTGTATGAATGCCATGTATGATATATGTTATTCATGATTTTCTATTTTAATTTGTGTTGGAAAATATTATATTTATTTTTAATGTTTATGGGTTGTATGACATAAAATTAAAAAAAATGGCAAAATTGAAAATTATACTAGAGTTGATTTATGACACAAATCTAACTAGTTTGTGTTTTGGGATTTTAAGAGAACTTATTCAATAAGAGGATTTAGTCCATTGGGCTTCAACCCAAGCCCATCATGGGATCTTCTCTTAAAAGTTCAAGTACACAATTTTCATTAATGGGCTTGGCTAAATAAATTAAAATTTGACTTTGTTTTATCCATGAATGTTATGTATATTTATTTGCTTATTTTGTGTGATGAATGGATATGCATGGTGCATTCATGGGCCCTGGGTTTTTGTAATTAAATATAGCCTGCGTGCCATTATGTATTAATGTAAAAGTTTCATTTATTTCTTAGTATAGAATTTATTTGAAGACTTTGTAAATCAAGATGAAGCCCACCGGAGTGGAGAAACCCAACTTGAAGATTCTTATGTAATAGTATAGAATCTTAGTTGTAGGTTTTTGGGCCCATGTTTGTCATGCTTTACTTTATGCAATTATATATATATGCATGTTATGAATGGATGACAAAGCATATGCCATGTAAGCCGTAATAAAATGAATCCCTAAAATAGTAAGTCACAAAGTTGCCTTCCTAATTTGAAACATTTCAAGGCATCGATCATCGATCACGTAGACTAGGAGTCCTAATACGGCCGATTATCTTTGTAAGGCATGGGTTGTGAATGTAGGTTGAATTAACATAGAAAAGGATGCCCGAACCTAGGCAACTAATAAATGGGTTTGTGCTATAACATCTTAAGATGTTAGCCCATTTGATCCAAGAGTCATGTACGAGACATGATCGGAGTTTTCCTACCTAGGTAACTTAACTTGTTAGGTGTACAAGCTCAGCTTGGCTAATAAGTTGTTGTGGAAAGTGGATCTTGGCCCACATTAAATCACTAACGCAAATTATTTAAAGGGATATTAATTCAGTTTGTGGGATTATAAATAAGACCTCATTTAATCTTGCTAAGTTTTTATTGTAGATTGAAAATGGCTTCTTCAAACAATAACTTTTCATTGTGATCAGTCCTGGAAAATGACAAACTGAATGGTACCAATTTCATAGACTGGTCTCGAAACTTGAGAATTGTTCTTAAGCAAGAGAAGAAGTCGTATGTTTTGGAAGCACCCTTGCCCGCTAGGAACGCCTTTGCAGTTCAAAAGGAAACTTTTGAGACCAAGAAGAACGACTCCAATGATGTGACCTATCTGATGCTAGCCACTATGGTGCCTAACTTGCAAAAGAAATTCATGGACAAAGAGGCTTATGCAATCATGGTGCACCTCAAGGAGATGTTCCAAGAGCAAGCTTGTCATGAGAGATTTATGACGACAAAGGCCTTAATTTCTTGTAAGATGACTGTGGGTACTCTTGTTGGTACCCATGTACTCAAGATGAAAGAGTATCTTGATACTCTTGAGAAGCTTGAGGTACAAGTCCCGAAGGAATTAGCAACTGACTTGATCTTAGGTTCATTGATTGATGATTATGATCCATTTGTTATGAATTATAACATGCATGCAATGAACAAGACAGTCATTGAGTTTCATGGGATGCTTAAGAATGTTGAAGAGAACATTTGAAAGACCAATCTCATACTTATGGTTCAATAGGGCATTAAGAAGGGACCTGCTAAGGGAAAGGGAAACGAAAAGGCAAAACCCAAGTATAACCTAGCTCAGCTCAAGTCAAATGGGAGTGCACCTCAGGCCCAACCAAAGCCCAAGGTGCAAAAGCTCAAGGAGAGCAATAGCACATGCTTCCATTGCAACAAGTTAGGGCATTAGAAGAAGAATTGCGCTCTCTTCAAGGAAGAACAAAAGAAGAATGGAGCCAAGGCGTCCAGTTCTGGTATTTTTGTTGTTGAAATTAACCTTTCTATTTCTACCACTTGGGTATTGGATACCAGTTATGGTTCTCACGTTTGTTCAAATGTGCAGGGGTTAATAAATAGGCGGTTGCTTAGGAAGAATGAAGTGGACCTCCATGTGGAAAATGGAGCATGAGTTGCTACCATGGAGATAGGCGACTATCAACTCACTTTACCTTCCGGACTTTATTTAGATTTGAAAATTGGTTATTATGTGCTTGCTATGAGCAGAAACATTATTTCAGTTTCTTGTTTGGATATGGATGGATTTGATTTTTTTTATTAATAATGGCAATATTCATATTCATCGCCAAGGCATTTCATATGGTAATGCCATGTTACAAAATGGCCTTTATATCCTTGATTTACAAAATAGTCCATATACAACATTAATACAAAAAGGGTTAAATCAAATGAATTGAACCCTATTTACTTCTGGCATTGTCGTTTAGGGCATGTAAACGAAAAATGCATATCAAGACTCCATAAATCTAGAGTGTTTGGGTCATTTGACTTAGAATCTTATGACACATGCGAGCCATGTTTGCATGGAAAGATGACAAAGAGTCCTTTTAACAAGAAAGGTGAGAGGACTAGTGACTTATTGGAACTAATACATACCGATGTATTTGGACCATTAAGTACACAAGCTAGAGGTGGTTTTAGCTACTTCGTGACATTCACAGATGACTTCAGTAGATATGGCTACATCTATCTAATGAAGCACAAATCTAAAACTTTTGAGAAATTCAAAGAGTTTAAGAATGAAGAAGAAAACCAACTTGGCAAAAGTCTAAAATCCATTCGATCAGATCAAGGTGGCGAATACTTAAGCCAAGAGTTTAACAGTCATCTGAAGGAGTGTGGAATTATTTCACAACTCACTCCTCCTGGAACACCACAATGGAATAGTGTGTCTGAAAGGAGAAATCGAACTCTGTTAGACATGGTTCGATCGATGATGAGCCAAGCTAAACTTCCTGTCTTGTTTTAGGGTTATATATTAGAAACTGCTGTGTTTCAACTGAATCATACTCCAACTAAAGTAGTTGATAAGACACGATACGAGGTATGGACTGGGAAAGAACCTAATATGTCATTTCTCAGGATTTAGGGCTATTCCAAAGAAACAAAGGGATACTACTTTTACGCACAAGTCAAAAACAAAGTATTTGTTGCTCGCAAGGATATTTTCTTGGAAAAGGAATTCCTTCTCAAGAAAGACAGTGAGAGTAAAATAGAACTTGAAGAAATTCAAGTTCCACAAACTCACATAGAGGATGAGTTGGAAATGAGATCAAGTTCACAACTAGTTGTGGAACAAGAACCCATTGCACAAGAACCTAAAAGGTGCGGTAGGGTACGTCGGGAGATTGAGAGATATGGATTTCTAATCACTGATAGCGACACTATTGAGTTAGTAGATTGTGAGGATCCAACTACCTATTGAGAAGCTATTGAGAGCCCTGACTAAGAAAATTGGCTTGAAGTAATGAAATTCGAGATGCAATCAATGTACGATAACTAGGTTTGGACCTTGGTTGATCCACCAAAAGGTGGTAAGGTAATTGAATGCAAGTGGCTATTTAAACTCAAAGCTGACAATACCTACAAAGGTAGACTAGTAGCAAAAGGTTTTCGACAAACTCATGGTGTAGACTATGATGAGACCTTTTCACTTGTAGTCATGCTCATGTCCATTAGAATTTTACTTTCCATAGCTGCATATAATGATTATGAGATATGGCAAATGGATGTCAAAATTGCTTTCCTCAATGAAAATTTACTTGAGGATTGTATATGACACAGCCTGAGGGTTTTGTCAATTTCAAGCATTCTAAGAAGGTTTGCAAGCTTCAAAAATCCATTTATGGATTAAAGCAAGCATCCCAAAGTTGGAATCTTCATTTTGATAAAGCGATCAAGAATTTTGACTTTGTCAAGAACGAAGATGAGCCTTGTATATACAAGAAGGTTAGTAGGAGTATAATAGTATTTTTGGTCCTATATGTGGATGACATTCTTCTCATTAGGAATGACAATCCAACATTGAAAAAGGTTAAGCAATGGTTGGGGAAGTGTTTCTCAATGAAAGACTTAGGTGAAGCCGAGACAATACTTGTTATTCGGATCTATAGAGATAGATCGAATCGGCTTTTGGGACTAAGTCAAGAAAAGTACATAGACAAAGTACTAAAGCATTTTAGTATGGGAGACTCAAAGAAAGGGTATATACCTTTGGCTTTAGGAGTTCCTTTGACTAAAGAAAAATGTCCTAAAACTAAAGAGGAGAGGGACAACATGAGTAGAATCTCATATGCATCTGCTTTAGATCTATAATGTACGCTATGTTATGTACTAGGTTGGATGTTGCTCATGCACTGAGTATAACCAATAGGTTTTAGCAAGACCCTAGTGAAAAGCATTGGTCTGCTGTAAAAGGGATTCTAAAGTACCTGCGAAGGACTAAAGATCACTTCTTGGTGTATGGTAGTCAAAAAGAGCTTGTCATATAAGGTTATATCGATGCTGGTTTTCAAACCAGCACTCAGGATTCAAGATCGCAATCTGGATTTGTTTTTGTTTTGAATGGTGGTGCTATTAGCTGGAGAAGCTCAAAGCAAGAGACCATTGTCGACTCAACTATAGAATCTGAGTATATTATAGTAAGTGAGGCTGCAAAAGAGGCTATTTGCATTAAAAATTTCATTTCTGGATTAGGAGTGGTCCGAAGCATCCTAGATCTATTGGAAATTTTCTATGACAATAAGGGGACCATCGCATAGGAAAAGGAGCCCTAGTCACACCAGAAATCCAAACACATACTCAAAAGGTATCACCTGATCAGAGAAATCATTGATCGTGGGTATAAACCCTTTCTTAGAGAGATCCATATTGAACCTCTTCAATACCTTTTCTATATATGTACTTTGAGAAAGACCTAGCAACCTATTGGATCTATGTCTATAGATCCTTATTCCCAGAATATAGGATGCTTCTCCAAGGTCTTTCATGGAGAATTTCTTAGATAACCATATTTTAACATATTGGAGAAGAGAAATATCATTTCCCATGATCAATATGTCATCCACGTATAGTACCAGGAAGACATTTGCACTCCCACTGACCCTTTTATACACACAAGTTTCATCTTCATTCTTTGAGAAACCAAACTCTTTGATTGTCTCATTAAATTGTATGTTCCAACTCCTAGAGGCTTGCTTCAATCCATAAATGGATCATTGAAGCTTGCATACCTTTTTGCCATTTCTTGATGTGAATCCTTTCGATTGTGTCATATACACATCCTTAGTCAGATTTTGATTTAGGAAAGTTGTCTTCACATCCATTTGCCAAATCTCATAATCATAATGAGCTGTAATGGCTAAAAGTATTCTTATAGACTTAAGCATCACTACACTTTAGCAAAAGTATTATTAGTTATCTTCTTCTTCTTCTGCTTCTCGCCTTTAGCAAAAGTGACAACCATGACACTTTTTGGATCCTTCTTAAAGGATCCATTAGCTGTCTTAAGCATGTTGATTAATTTAGGAATGGTTATTTGGATCTTGTTCATGTTAAAGTTAAGCACAAAAGGTACATAACTTGGAGCCAACGAGTACAAGATTAAATCTATGTATAGATCATTATCCATTACATAGCTAAGTCTACTCAAATGCTCAATATACCCATACATCTTCAATGCATGAGTAGCAGCTGAACTGTCTTCCACCATTTTACAGCTAAATAGAGCTTGAGCAATCTCATATTACTCAGTTCTAGCATGAGAAGAATAAAGCTCCTCAAGATGCAAAATAATGGTTCTAGCATCCATCATCTCATGTTGCTTCTGAACCTCCGAGGACATAGCACCCTACATCAGATATGCTGCCGCTTCACTATCCTCCATGTATTTTTAATAAGTGTCTTTGATCTCATCAATGACATCATCTGATGGAAGTGGTGGTGGATCTTTATCCAAGACATAATGGATCTTTTCATCTCTGAGAACAATTCTCACTTGCCTGATCTAGTCAGAATAATTGTTGCCAACCAGCTTGTTATCCAAGATTGATCGTATATTAATGTTTGATGTGCTCATTATGATGACCTAGATGTGAAAAAGAAAACATATGAGAGTATGTTCATATATATGTATGCATTAATAAGGTATTTAATTAATCCATTTACTCCCACTATTTTATTGTGAATTAATAGCCCTCACTATTTAATCCGAGAAAACCCGATGGTTTTCCTAGTGGGCCAATATCCAATCCTTGATATGTAATTTGACCTTAAATGTGGTCAACAAGCCAAAATCCATACCCTTGAAAGGTAGGTATCTCTATACTAATTGTGTCTCTACACAACTATTGGATCACTAGGTTATCAACTCTTGATGCATGCATATCATATGTGCATTCCCTAATCTTGCCTCTAAAACCATTAGCCTTAACTGTGGTCAATAAGCTAATGGGCTAGCTAAGATGACCCATTTAATTAGATTTGAACATATTCAATATAATGTGAGCTTGACTTTGGTCAACAACCCACACTATAAAGAACTCTGGTTCTCCTAAAATTAATGGAAGGCTTATAAACTTTAGTATTTGTTTGAGGGTTTTAGTTAATTAAGTCCCATCATACATGATTGGCATACATTGGTATGCATCCTATATCTATCACATAAATATAAGCATACGAATATAGTATAGTTATGGACTTTACTACATTGATTTCCCTGAGCCAAAAGGGAAATCAAAAGGTCACACCTAGGTAGTATGCATGATTCAAACAAGTAAAAATAATTACATTATCTTCAATCTTGTTGGATCTTCATCCGGCCCATATTGCTCCTTAATAGTGGTCTCCATCTCTATCTCTAATTCTAATCTAAGTAATCTAATTACATATTACAATTTGAAAAAGAAATACAAACCAAAAATAAGTGGCTGGGACATGAAAGTCCTCATTGGGCCAAAATATGCATAATGCTCAATCACATTGGACCTTGTCCATAACTATCCATCATGCCAATCATACACCCTTATATGCATTTCTAATGCATAAAGTAAAACATATAATGGATTACTAACTTTATTTTAACTCTTGAAACAAACTTTTGAGTTATTTTAATAATGTGATCAAATTAGAAAACTTTTTCCATTTTGAAAACTTTCATTTTAGGAAACCTTTCTGCATATATGTGTTAATGCCTTAATTATCAATCCAATTGATTATTAATTAATTATCAATTGATTATTTAATTAATTAATCATATTAAATAATTAAAAAATCAATTTTGGGCTTAAAACAAGGGTAGGCCGAAACCCACACAATAAAACCCTAAAGTGTGTTCACACATAAATTAGTTTTGTGTCTATTAGACCATTTGGACCTTTTGAAAAGAGCCAAGCCCACTCCAGCCATTAAAACCCATTAATAAACTTAATTATAGATTACAATATTTAATTTAAATCAGCTCCTTGGTCCCACCAAGTCATTCACTACTTTAAACCAAGTCCGTAAACATAATTAAGCCCATTAAGTGGTTTTAATGAATTAAAATTAATCCAATTAATTTAAGGCCCATTTTAATTAATCCAATTAATTAAAAACACTTTAAAATATCAGATATATCAGATTTAGAAGATTAAAAATCGTTCTAAACAAGAACACTAATTTATCAAACTTTTCGACTAAACTAGTTTTCATGCAAAACTTGTTTGATTTTAATTTCGTTTGATCCTATGGCTTAATATCACATATTAAATACATAAATTATAAT
This sequence comes from Excoecaria agallocha, assembly GCA_037975025.1. Classification (NCBI taxonomy): domain Eukaryota; kingdom Viridiplantae; phylum Streptophyta; class Magnoliopsida; order Malpighiales; family Euphorbiaceae; genus Excoecaria; species Excoecaria agallocha. The sequence continues at coordinate 23,878,129 of CM075811.1, read as the reverse complement.
CAAAATGATCTTAGAGTGGATCTATAAAAAAATAATTTAGAACAACCCCTAAAATTAAAAGCCATTCACTCCAAAACCATGATCCCTTTCTCAAAAGAATTGTTTTTGTTTTCGTTTTATTTATTTGATCACACATATATCTAGAAATCAATATTTCTCTTTCATAAACAATAAAATCTGATATTTTAAAATTCATGAAATAAATAACTCAAAAATAAAACTTATTCCACAGAAAAATATAGAATTGTATATTCATGGCAAAACCGAGGCTCTAATACCTTGTTGGGAATTATCGGTTACATGCATCCCATACATAAGCTGAATTTAAAGTTTTTAACCAATAGATCTGATCTTGCCATGAATTTAAAATATACATATTAATAAGAATAAGAAAATTCACCTTTGATTTTTATTGAATAGTTGATTTTCTTTCCACTGGGTTGTCGCAAACCACAATGTCCAAAATCGAACACCTCCAATGAGTAATCCACACTAGAGAAGGATTGAAAGAACCAACAATTGGGAGGAAAAAGGGATGGCTGAAATCCCTAGATGCTAGCTAGGGAAGATGGCGGCTAGGGTTGAGAAAAAGAGAGAGAATGTTTTCTTAATTGTTCACACTTAACCCTAATTCCACATCTCTTGGATTTTTATAGTTAGGTTTTAAAAATCCAACTTCATAATGGGATTGGGCTCTTTGAAATTACTGTAGAATTATTAATTGGGCTTCTGGAATTATTTATAATTATTTGGGAACAATTAAATCCAATTTAAGCCCTTTCACAAAAGACTATGCACAAAACCCACAAACTAGGCCCTTTGTACATATACTTGGATTTAATTACCCAAATGAATTCCAAATCAAACTAAATTAAATATGTAAGCTCCACAACACTTATGTAACATATTTATTTTATTTTGGTTCATGAAGTAGGCCTCTAAAGCCTTCTATTTTGGAGTTGGCTTGTGGCCCTTCTTCTAGAGAGCTTCTATGCCAACTTCACTTCTTTGGGCATTTATAATTCATTCAATGGACCTATTAATTATTATATCAGCCCAATAATACTTATAGTTCAATAATAATCAATTATCAAATACATTATTTCAATTAGGTCCAATTTTGTAGAATATTTCAAAAAAGTTATGCGAACAATTTTACTTGATCATAATTAATTAAACTCTTTAATTAATTATTATCTAATTTACTTCTCTATTCCCATAATAATATCAAATATTATTATCCTTGTCATTTTACCATTTTATCCTTTTTCTCTATATGTGTGTGACCTATTGGGTTCCTATCCATAGTGGCAGTATAATATGTAATTGTGAGTTCTATTCAAAACTCACATGATTTAAACTTCTTTAAATCGTTTTTTTTAATCCCTATTGATATTCTTGATACACTATTATACAAATCATGATTGTCCTCTAGCTATGTATCATAACTACCCAAATGTCAGGAAAGTCAAGTGGTTTGACTATACCCTTCCATAGAAACAGTTACCATGCAATTACTCCTTCCACCACTCTTAACTCAATTAGATTCTGAGTATGGATTTCTGTCAACTCATATAATTCTAATTATGTATGTTCTATTAATTTAACCATTGTTCCCAAAATGTCCTCCATGGATCTCTATCATCTTGGCATATTACTCTGGCTAGAGATTCTTTGAACAAGGCAATTACAGAATAATGCGAGATAACTTCCCTTATTAAATTTGGGATGGTGAATCCTTTGTTAATCACTCAAATATCTTTAAGTAGGTCATGATATATTGAATCTCCTAACTATGTTCACTCCCAGTTGGAAGTAATCAGTTATGGAGTCAAAATATACCATTTGCTACTTAAGATAACTTTGGTGATCTCAAGTCTAAGGATACTTACACAATAGCTATGAAGAGATTCCTCACTAACATAGATTTAATATCCATGTGAGGATTCTTTTTATAGGTCTCCAATGAATTCATTCTTCTAACAAGTATCCACATGTTAGCTTTGATTATCTTCCATAATCACAGTTATAAGAACCACTGCCTGAACCATTAAAGAAACATAACATGTGCTAGTCTGTCCGAATTAACAATGTCCTATCTTGTTAATTCTATGACTAGGGGCATTTAGATATTAACACATTTGCATGCAATAGACATCTCATATCATGAACACTTTCATGGTTGCCTTTGAATTGTGTTTATAATATCTAGGACTTCATTTATTAATTTAAGATTTACAAATTCATGTATATAAACATAGCATTAATAAATGAATAATGCCTTTTATTAAAAATATAAATTTATACATATTAAATTCATCCCTTTTACATGTGCTCTAGGGTATACTCTCTAACATTATAGGCATTGGGCATTCAGTACAGTATCACACACCATCGATTCACTAAAGCCATAGGCCTTCTAGTTGGGCCCAATGTGGTCACACACACGAGGATTTTGGACCTATTTAAATAGAGAGTAGTGACGCTCTCAGAGGCTAAATATCAATCAGATATAGCAAAGAGCACTATGTTGGCCACCCAGACTTATCAGTACATCCAAAAGGTTTTACCTACCTCTTATTTGGGATGCATAAGGAGCCCAAGTTAGTGAACTCTGCTGATATCTCTAGCCTTTAGGGGATGTAGGAGCGCAGGCGTATGGACTTCAACTATGAGATTATTACCTTGCTAGTTAGGGTTTCCACTTACTATAAGATTATTACCTTGCTAGTCAGGGTTTCCACTTACTCCACTACATGGGGGGCATAATTACCAATCTATTACTCCCACTGGGGGTAGATGAGAGTAGATTTGGTGATCCTATTCAGGAGGGCATATACATGGATTTGTAGGTTACACTCACCATGAATATGGTGGAGCTCATTGAAGAGTGAGAGGGGCAGTATAGGCTGTTGACTATTCCTAAGACCAGGCAGACATGCGATTAAGATCCTATAGTGCTAGATGAACCCACAGAGTGGGTGTTCAAGATTAGCCACAATAGGAGACACCAGCAGCACCATATGTACTTCCAGTATAGCCGTCACAATAGAAAGATTAGGTAGAGGAGCCACAAAAGCCATAGGATCACAAGAGGGGTAGGAGCTAATTCAAATTATGAGTTTGACATACAAATAGACCTGTAGGACCTCCTAAATGCGTCACCACAATTATCAGCACATCCCCAATCATGTATTAATCACTAGGGTCATTAGTTAGGAGATAGGGAGTTTTTCTCCCTATGAACGTACATGAACATCTACATATTTAGCTCCTTTACCATTTAGGCACCTAGGTACTTCAACATCAACTACACCACCACCTTAAGCAAATATAGAGACATATTTACCTACTATACCACCCGAGCATCCACCTTCAATCCCTTCATTTGATGACATATCCAGGAGATTGATTGCCATAGAGGAGGCTATTGGGCAACATGATTAGACCCTATTGATAGGACTAGCTATAATGTAGTCTCTATACAGGTTACCACTGATAGTACTGTTAGTGTAAGTCCTATCCCATATACATTGTTATAAAACATTTAGGTTAATAAATGAGGCATTTGTTTTATCTATTATATTCCTGTGTATATCGAATGATAGAACTATCCAAGAATGTTGTTTCAGTTTAAGTTATCATGTGTGAGGCATATGGTTGTAAGACCTTGAAACAATTAAGACTTCATTCTGAATATCTCTACTCAATCATTGTTATGGGAATAACAAATGAATTAAGACTAGTATTCTCTATCTGATAAGTTGAGTTCTGTCTTACGGATCATAAGGACTAGAGTGTCAATTATAGATCATAGATACATGTTTAGAACATGGTATCTGGATTCGATCCATTCATGAGAACACTATATGGTATAAGTCATAAGTGTTTCTCATCTGCAAGTTTTGCATCGGAGTTTTTAGACCTAAAATCTCTATGAAACTCTTTATGAATAAATGTGTACTTTGACATACAGCTAATGTACTCACAACATGGTGACAAGTATGGGTATGTTTGGGTATGCACTGATTCATGTTAGAGAGCATGAGAGAAGTAAAAGGATTAACCCTCTCGATAAGAGAGAAAATATCATCGGCCATTTGATTAGTGAATTGAGAAGTGTATGGCCATATCGAGATTAAACAACGAGAAATCATTATTCATATGAGAGTTCAATGTGACTGGAATATCGAGAAAGGAATTAGTATAAATAAGGATGACTAGTTCCATGCCTTATATTAATTTTGATATTTATGGGTAAGGGACTATGTAAAATTGCATTAGGTCAGTAAATGCCATTTGCATTTTCATTTAATTTGGAATGCTATAATATCTTGCTAGAGAATATATATAGCCTTTAGATTATTTATTAATTCATTGCCAACATTAAATGGACCTATAGGATCTCACACAAAGCATTGGGCTTAAAATATTTAAGATAAAGTATTAGGCATTAATTTGGGCTTTTATTTAAAGTCAAATTAATGTGGATAATGGGTATTAAAATTACTAAATGGACTTTGGCCTATGAAGAGTGAAAAACACGGCAAAAGAAATGGTTAATTGATTATTTATTTATCTTTAGATAATTGATTATTTATCTTTAGATAATTAAGTTAATTAAATTTAAATTCCTATATGTCTTTGAATCTAAATATACCACTTAATTAGGAAGTGATGGAGGCTGAAATTACTACCTAAATGCTAGTTAATTTTGGCACACACAAAACCCTAAGCTAAGTGATATATATGAAAAAGAAGTAACTCTGCCAATTAAGGGTTTTTTTCTCTCTCATTACCTCCACTCTAAAGGGGAAATGATTCTTCCTTCTTCTCTTGGATTTTTGGTAGCCATTGGTGAACCTAAAAGAAGAACAAGATTAGATCTTGTGGCTTCAAACCATTCCCATTATCGAATACACAAACATAAAGCTAGCACTCACGATTTTAAGCCTTCTTTGCAAGTGTGTGTGTGAGCATAGAGAGGTGTGGCATAAAGGTAGCATCTTTGGCATTGGGGATCAAGATCAGAGATATATAAGTATATGTTATATATTGGCCATTGCAAAATCAAGTTTTATAGAGCATCCAAAGTTTAAATTTTTTTCAAAACCCTAAAATTGCATGTTTCAATTTTATGTTGTATATTGCGTGGCATGAATGATCAAATTTTTAATTTTTCCGATCCATGATCTTCATGTTTATGCCATCTGATATCCCTTCAATTGTATTAGAAATTTTTCATGCCTATTTTAGTGCTTTGGATGCATTATGTCTTGAATCAAAATCGTTCGTTGCATAAAACTGTAATGCTGAAATTTTCTGTTGAGTTTTTTGAATTGTTTTAGTGTAAAAACAATTTTAAACGATTTTTTAGGTATGATAATTATTAGAAAATGTTTATATACTGTCCTAAGATGTTCTTAAAGCTGTTCATGGTCGGATTTAATTATATATGCCTGATCGTACATGTTAATCTTGAAACTAGGTGCTAGTTTGCATGATATGTGTTTGTAAACAACTAGTTTCTCAAAATTAAATGTAAAAACATGTTTGGCATGTTTGTAAGTGATTTTTAAATATTAATAACAGGTTTGGAAATTTTTAAAAAAATGTTTTTAATTCTGGTCCATGACAATTTAATTGGTTATTTACAAATCACTTAAAACAATGACTAGTTTGTGTTTATTGTATGTTTAATTGACATTGTTTGTTTTGTTTTGATTAAATTGGAAAAAAAACAATTTGATCAGATCTGAACAGAACCTTAACTCAATGTTTATGACCTTATTTAAGTTATTAAATGGCTCATAAAATCGTTTTAAGTATTTGTGCATTGTTTGTGGCATTTTATGAGCATTAAACAACTAGTTTCATGTTGTTTGTTTGTTTTCGTATATATGCCGTGTATGATATATGTTCTTCATGATTTTTATGTTTTAATTCATGTTGGTACATATTATATGTATTTTTAATGTTTATGGGCTATATGACATAATATTAAATATGGCATAATCAGAAATTATTATAGAGCTGATTTATGGCACAAATCTAACTAGTTTGTGTTTTGGGTTTTTAAGAGAACTTATTCAATAAGAGGTTTTAGTCCATTGGGCTTCAGCCCAGGTCCATCATGGGGTCTTCTCTTAAAAGTTCAAGTACACAATTTTCATTAATGGGCCTTGCTTAATTAATTAAAATTGGACTTTGCTTTATCCATGAATGTTATGCATATTTATTTGCTTGTTTTGTGTGATGAATGAATATGTACGGTGCATTCATGGGCCCTGGGTTATGTAATTAAATATGGCCTGCGTGCCATTATAGATTATTGTAAAAGTTTCATTTATTTCTTAGTATAGAATTTATTTGAAGACTTTGTAAATCAAGACAAAGCCCACCGGAGTGAAGAATCCCAACTTGAAGATTCATATGTAATAGTATAGAATCTTAGTTGTAGGTCTTTGGGCCCATGTTTGTCACTCTTTACTTTATGCAATTATATATATTTGCATGCTATGAATGGATGACAAAACGTATGCCATGTAAGCCATAATCAAATGAATCCCTAAAATAGTAATTTACAAAGTTGCCTTCCGAATTTGAAACATGTCAAAGCATCGATTATCGATCACGTAGACTAGGATTCCTAGATGCATCCTATTATCTTTGTGAGGCATGGGTTGTGAATGTAGGTTGGGCTTAACAGGGAAAGGGATGCCAAGACCTAGGCAACTAATAAATGGGTTTGTGCTATAACATCTTAAGATGTTAGCCCATTTGATCCAATAGTCATGTAGGAGACATTATTGGAGTTTTCCTACCTAAGTAACTTAACTTGTTAGGTTTACAAGCTCAACTTGACTAATAACTTGTTATGAAAAGTGGATCTTAGCCCACATTAAGTCACCAATGTGAATTATTTAAAGGGATATTAATTCGGTTTGTGGGATTATAATAAGACCTTAATTAATCTTGCTAAGTTTTATTATTATAGATTGAAAAATGGCTCCTTTAAAAAACAACATTTCATTGCGATCGGTCCTAGAAAAGAACAAACTGAATGGCACCAATTTCATAGACTGGTCTCGAAACTTGAGAATAGTTCTTAAGCAAGAGAAAAAGTCGTATATTTTGGATGCACCCTTGCCCGAGGAACCTACTAGGAATGCCTCTGTAGTTCAAAAGGAAACTTTTGAGACTAAGAAGAGTGATTCCAATGATGTGACCTGGTGATGCTCCCGATTTGCAAAAGCAATTCTTGGACCAAGAGGCCTATGCGATCATGGCGCACCTTAAGGAGATGTTCTAAGAACAAGCTCATCATGAGAGGTTCATGACAATAAAGGCCTTAGTTTCTTGTAAGATTGTTACTCGTACTCCTGTTAGTACCTATGTACTCAAGATGAATGGGTATCTTGATACTCTTGAGAAGCTTAAGGTATAAGTCCCAAAGGAATAAGCCACTGACTTGATCTTAGGTTCAGTGACTGATGATTATGATCCATTTGTTATGAATTATAACATGCATGCAATGAATAAGACAAAACCCAAGAATGACCAGGCAAGGCCTAAGTCAAGTAGGAATGCACCTCAGGCCCAACACAAGCCTAAGGCACAAAATCTCAAGGAGAGCGAGAGCACATGCTTCCATTGCAACAAGTTAGGGCATTGGAGGAAAATTACGCTCTCTTCAGGGAAGAATAAAAGAAAAATGGAGCCAAGGCATCTAGTTCTGGTATTTTTGTTGTTGAAATTAACCTTTCTATTTTTACCACTTGGGTATTGGATACCGATTGTGGTGCTTACATTTGTTCAAATGTGCAGGGGCTAAGAAATAGGCAGTTACTTGGGAAGGATGAAGTGGACCTCCGTGTGGGGAATGAAGCATGAGTTGCGGCCATGGAGATAGGTGACTATCAACTCACTTTACCTTCTAGATTTTGTTTAGATTTAATAAATTTTTATTATGTGAGTGCTATGAGCAGAAATATTATTTCAGTTTCATGTTTGGATATGGATGATTTGACTTTGTTATTGATGATGGCAATATTTATATTCGTCACCAAGGCATTTTATATGGCAATACTATGTTACAAAATGGCCTTTATATCCAAAACAAAGAGTCGATATACAACATTAATACAAAAAAGGTTAAATCAAATGAATTGATCCTTACTTACTTCTGGCAATGTCATTTAGGACATGCAAATGAAAAATGCATTTTAAGACTCCATAAATCTGGAGTGCTTGGGTCAGTCAACTTGGAATTTTATGACACATGCAAGCCATGTTTGCATGGATAGATGATAAAAAGTCCTTTTAACAAGAAAGGTGAAAGGACTAGTGACTTATTGGAATTAATACACAACAATGTATGTGGACCATTAAGTACACAGGCTAGAGGTGGTTTTAGTTACTTCGTAACATTCACAGATGACTTCAGTAGATATGGCTACATCTATCTAATGAATCATAAGTCAGAGACTTTTGAAAAATTCAAAGAGTTTAAGAGCAAAGTAGAAAAACAACTTGGCAAAAGTATAAAAGCCATTCGATCAAATCGAGGTGGCAAATACTTAAGCCAAGAGTTTGACAGTCATCTGAAGGAGTGTGGAATTATTTCATAGCTCACTCCTCTTGGAACACCACAAAGGAATGGTGTGTCTGAAAGGAGAAATCAAACTCTGTTAGACATGGTTCGTTCAATGATGAGTCAAGCTAATCTTCCTGTCTCTTTTTAGGGTTATGCATTAGAAACTGTTGCGTTTCTACTGAACCATACTCCAACTAAAGCAGTTGAGAAGACACCATATGAGGAATGGACTGGAAAAGAGCCCCATATGTCATTTCTCAGAATTTGGGGCTATGAAGCACATGTTAAGAAATTAACATCTGACAAACTAGAGTCCAAATCTACTTTCTGCTTGTTTGTACATTATCCTAAAGAAACAAAGGGATACTACTTTTAATCACAAGCCGAGAATAAAGTATTTGTTGCTTGCAAGGCTGTTTTCTTGGAAAAGGAATTCCTTCTCAAGAAAAAAAGTGGGAGTAAAGTAGAACTTGGAAAAATTCAAGTGCCATAAATTCCTGTAGAGGATGAGTTAGAAATGGGATCATATTCATAACCAGTTATGGATCAAGAAGCCATTGCAAAAGAACCTAGAAGGTCCGATAGGATATGTTAGAAGATTGAGAGATACGGATTTCTAATCACCGACAATGACACTATTGAGTTAGTTGATAGTGAGGATACAACTACCTATCGAGAAGCTATTGAGAGCCTTGACTCAAAAAATTGGCTTAAAGCCATGAAATCAGAGATGCAATCAATGTACGATAACTAGGTTTGGACCTTGGTTGATCCACCCGAAGGTGCTAAGGTAATTGAATGCAAATGGCTATTTAAACTCAAAGCTAACAAGACCTACAAAGGTAGACTAGTAGCAAAAGGTTTTCAGCAAACTCATGGTGTAGACTAGATCAGTACATTGAGTATTTCGTTCATGTCGTGACCACGACAGTGTCACAAGGTCGCGACAATCCATGGCATTTGAAAAATCTTACCGTTACACTCCTTTTCTCAATTGCCCCATAAATAGATTCCTACCCTAAGTGCCATTCACTCTTCCTTTTTAAGTTGTTTTTCAGTTTTTCTTAGCATTTTTCTCTCAAAATCTCACAAATTCTTCTTCTCTTATCACTTCATTTGAGTTTTTAAGGTTGTTTTTCATTGTTTTTTGAGTAATCTTGCTAGGATCCATTGTTCTTCACAATCTTCATGATGGTATGCACAAAAATAGTGTGATGCAAAGACAAGCGGCCTGTAGAGCGCTTTAGTTCTCCAAACCATGCTTATGAGTATCTCCATGATAGGTTTCAGTGTTCTTTCCCCATTTATTCTAAACAAGAGGGAGAAAAGTTAAGTATTTTTCAAAGAAAAGTTATGTTGGAAAGTTGCAGATTGATTTTTCTTTGTTAACTGATTTAGGACTTTCTTCTCAATTTGAAAAGTAACTGAAATATATGAAATGGGGTAAATTTGTTCATTTGTCTTTACCTGTGCAGATGGATTAGGTAGTAGAATTTTTTGTGACACTTGCTTATGTTGATGAACAAAAAAATAAACTTAAATTTAGACATCAAGGTCACAAATATAGTTTTTGTTTTGATGAATTACATGGTTTGGATTTCCACTCAATGGTAAATAATCTGATTCGCATGTTTTTGATCCAAAACCTATTTGGCATTAACTTACTGGTTTGAATTATTTTAATAATAAAAATTCTACAAATCGCCAAATTAAGGATGATGCGTTGTTTTTATTTCATAAGTATCTCTGTCATGCTTTATTTGGGCGAGTTGAGAGTACCAAGGTTTAAACCAAGGATTTGTTTATGTTGGATTTGTTATCTAGAAAAACACCTTGTTCTATCGACTTTATTTTTATGGCCTGTACCATGCATCCATTGCTAGGAGTACGATTGTGCGCATGTGTCATATGGTCACTACAAGAAAATATTAAAATAGCAACGAAAAATAGCAACGGAAATATTTTCGTTGCTAATTTAGCAACGAAATTCCAATTTCGTTACTAATTAGCAAAGAAAATCCAATTTCGTTGTTAAAATTCGTTAAAATTTTTCTATTTAGCAGCGAAAATAAAAATGGTTTTTTTTCGTTGCTAAATATGGAGGGAAGTTTTAGCGCCAAAATATAGCAACAAAATTTTGCAACGGAACGCTTATTCCATTGCTAAATAAGGTGCCAGCAGTTCGCACAAAAATTTTCAATAACAAAAATAGCAATAAAACTTATTTCGTTGCTAAAATAGCAACAGAAAACTATTTTGTTGCTATAATAGCAACGAAAAATTAATTCCGTTGCTAAAATAGCAACGAAAAACTATTTCGTTGCTAATTCGAAACTAAAAATTTTTAAGGTCCCCTAAATAGCAACCGAATATTTTTCCATTGGTAAATTAGCAATGGAAATAAAATTCGGTTGCTATTTTAGGAGCCTTTAAAATTTCCAGTAGCAAAAATAGCAACCGAAATCTATTCTGTTACTAAAATAGCAACGAAAAATGAAATCCATTGCTATTTTAGCAACAGAAGGCTTTTCCGTTGCTAATTTGGAACTGAAAATTTTGAAGGTTCCTAAAATAGAAAAGGTTCCTTTTCTGTCGTGCAGGCCAAGCTTAGTCTCATGCAATTTGGCACCATGACATATAAAGATCATAAGAATATAATTATTTTTAGTGATGATCACTTAGAAGAAAAAGATACTAGGATAATGATTTGTACACACTTATACATATAATTAATTAATAGAATAACAAAAAAAAATTTAAAAAAATCGATTGGTCAATAATGGAAATTAAATATTTTTTTATCATAGCTAAGTATGAGTTAAAAGCTAATTACAAAATTATTTGTCATCATGCTATAATTTATATAAAAAATTAAAATTTCAAGTCAGTTTGAATTTAAATAGACATAGTATAATTAATAAAATATATTATTAGAGTTCGTTTGGCTAAATATGATAAAATTAAATCCAAAACAAATCAAAATATAATAATTTGTAATAGTTATAGAATAAAATTTAATAATTGATAAATTTAAAAGAATAAAATATTAAAATAATAAATGTAATTATCTTTTGAAAAGAATTTAGGTATCAGAATGTAAAAGTTTTTACTAGATTAAAAAAAAAAGTCCAATTGGCCAATTAAAATGAAAGAAAGGAAAGGTGTCAGAGAGAGAGAGTAAGAGAGTTGGGCCATAGATTTCAAGGGAATAACAATTAAAAAAAGATTACCAGTTAACAAAAATGGGAAAGAGAAGAAAGGAAAAAAGGAGAGGGAAAAGGAGAGGCGGTGAGGTAGAGACAGGCTCCATCTACACCGGCGACAGCTGATGGCGAAAAACTGGTGCTGTATTGGCCATCCCTGTGCCCTTCATACCTCCGTTCTGCCCTTTATTATTGTCATCTTTGTTTCGTTTTCAAGGGAGGAGCCAAAGTCTTTTCTGGCGATTTTCTGCCAACTCCGGTGGCTGATGGCAATATGAACACCATCATCGAACTCCTCGTGACCAGACGTTCATTTTCATGCCCATCGTTCACCTTTAAATGCCGACGACAAGTAGATCGAAAAAGGGAGTGGCGGGTTGCTTTGATGCAGATCCCGGCAACTCCGTGGCCCCTCTAGGCGCGTGACCATCAATAACAGGTCCTCAACGCTTTTGGCTTCACAATGGCAGTATTGGTGCATCTCTGGTGAAGCTCCGACGACCGGTCCAGTGAGCACTATGGTGACAGAATATGGGAAATGCATGAAACCAACATCAAAAGTGTAAGTAACTACCAAAATTATCTCTGTTGATTTTGTTTAAAATAAATTCTAAAATTTGTTTAAGATCTATTTAGTTTTTAATTAAATGTCTATTGCTCCATGAATTCTGCTTGTACAATATATTTGTTAGTTGAATTTCACTTGTTTAAGATCAAATTCTGAATTTTAATATTTTTGATTGGTGATTCGAATGTCTATTGAAGGACTTCTTTTTCTTCCTATTTTTATCTTTTTCTGCAGGTTTTTCTTGATTAGTTTCCCTTGTAGCTTGGTCTCTCGGTTCTGGTTTGGCTGTCGTTGAAGGGAGTTCTGAAATTTGCTTGGTGTAGGTTGGTTGTTGGATGGCATGCAATTTGTTCTTTCAAATTATATGGTGGTTGGTGAGGTTGGTGGTTGATAAATTGATATATATATATATATATATATATATATATATATATATATATATATATATATATATATATATATATATATATATATATATATATATATATATTGGTGTTGTCTATGTTCTGGATGGTCCACGTTTGCATTACTGATGATAATGCAGATCAGCAAGGCATTAGGTGGAGCTGATAGAAAAGATTTGATGAGAAAGCTGCCAATTAAAGTTCATATATGATGAGGAGAAAGCATTGGAGGTTAGAGCTCATCTATTTCATCTTCATTTATTATCAATGTGTTTGCATTACTATCAATTTACATTCTTCATGTTGTAAATAATAAAATTATTTAATTGATGTGAAAAAATATAATGAAAAACTAGATAAAAGGTTCGATTAGATAAGAAGAAAAAGCATGAATGGCATTGTAGGCGTAGACATGAATTAGCTGAATTGTGTACGACTAATTTAAAAAACAGCCATTAATTAGCGACTCAAAAGCACTAATTTACCTAACTCTTGAATGGAGGAAACTAATTGGTTGAGGTATTTTTGTTCCCCTAGTGCCACTACAACAGCTATTATCAAATGAACACAATAGTACTGGTACTTTGTAGGCAAGTGTTGTCTCGTAATATCTCCTTTGCACTTGTTAACCAAATCTAGGGGATGGTTAGGTATGCTCTCGTACTTTATATATTGAATCATAAAAATAAAAAATCAAGTATATTTTATTCATTAACGATCAATGTCAGCTGACGTTCAAGCAGATGGATGAACATCCAACAAATCTCTATAATATATATATATATATATATATATATATATATAATATTAAATGTTGATGAGATAATTCCGTAGACAGGTCATATCCCACTTTGTAAAATTGAATATGATTTCGACATGAAAATATCCTAATTGTTTTTGTGATGTGGTAAACAGTTGGGTTATTACGTTTTTTTTCACCTTGACAAAATTGTAATGTAGTTTTTTTTCTTTCTTCATTTATAAGGAAATTTAGCTATTAATTAGTTACTAAAAATCTATATTTTAGAAGGATTGGTGGCAATGAATTTATTTGGTAAAGTGCAGCTAGAAATAGGGAGTTTTGGCATGCTGAGTTATGAAGTATTTTTAAGAGGAAATTAAAAGCTCATCATGTGTTTTATCTGCTAATCTCTATTAAAATACCTAATGGATTTTTATGGAAAATATGAAATTATTAGGTTTGACCGTGGCACCCACAAATGCATTCATTTAAAAGCAATCCTTAATTAATGCTGAGATTACTAAAGTTGCGGTAATGAAAAGTATATCCACTATAGGAATGTTTTGCTAAAATTAACCTACTATCACTTAAAAATAGTCTTCAAAATTTCCCAGATAGAAGTATGTTGCAGAAACCAATAATTTAATTCAAAACTTTAACATTTTTACAAATTAGATTTTTATATTTTTCAAATTATATATTAAATTTTTGAATTTTTATATATTTACATATTAAATTTCCATACTTTCAAATTTAAGTATTAGGTTTCTAAATTTACCTGTTAAATTTACAAAGTGTAGTTTGAAAAAAATACATTTTTGGGCCCTTTAGTTTTACTTTTTTTTTTACAGTAGATTTAATTAAAAAATTATTCATATTAGATTTAATTTAGATGTAAGTGACAGAATCATGATATTAATTGTTTGTTAATATACTATTAGTCTGATTTGTATAGATCAATATTTTTTCTTAATTGAATACTATTATTAACATAAAAGTTGAACTAATATTAACTTCAAGGTTTATAATATTCTTTTGCAAAAGTAATTGTTATCCTGTTTATTATTTCTTATCCTCAATAAGAACACAAATTGGGCTTTGAATGTCTGAATTGGATGAATATAAGAATTAAAACCCTTAACATTGCTCTATAAATTGATCTATTAAAGGATGATGTTATTGGTATTTTTGAATGCTTATAATGTATGAAGCATTGGTAATTGAGTTATAATTTGTTCTTTTATCAGCATTCTTGTACATCCTAGATATGTTTATCTTGCATTAGTAACCAAGTAGATTAAGAGGCCAGCTCAAAACATTCACCTATCATTATGCTATTCTAATTGTAACAATTAAAAAATTATAATAATTATTTGTGACGGAATGAGGATGGATTAAACCGTCATAAATTTTTTTTTTCTGTGCTAAAAATAGCAACGGATTTGCAATTTTCGTTGCTATTTTCACGAAAATTACAATTCGATTGCTAAAAATGGCAACGAAATTATATATTCCGTTGCTAAAATAAGCAACGGATTTCATATTTCGTTGCTAAATTGACCAATTCACCGAAACTTGCCTTGGTTGAATTTAGTAACGGAATTCATTTTTCGTTGCTAATTTTAGCAAAATAATTCTATTTCTATTGCTAAAAAATAGCAACCACCGGATTAGCAACCAAAATTTCCGTTGCTAATTTTCGTTGCTATTTTTTATTAGCAACAGAAATTGTCAATTTTCCATTGCTATTTTCCGTTTCTAAATTGCAATTTGTAGTGGGTCACGACCATTATTTTAGGGTGTTTAGGTGCTTTGGATAATTTTGTTTTGAATGAGAACGAATCGGTTACCATCATGGATGTTAAATATTTGTGAAATTCTCATGTTTTGGATCGAGGCGTTTGGCATCCCAAGTTTTTGGCTCGAACTACAAAGCTCTTGAATCTTCCACAGCAGCCGCATTCGATTCGGATGATTTGGATGATGAAGCTATTGGTGTCGACGTTGGCGAGTATGCTGCTGGTATACAGCAGATTCTTTCACACTTGGATGGTATCAAAGCAGCCAACCAGAACATGGCTTTCTGGATGGATAAGCAGCCAACCAGAAGTCTGGAAACTCTTGAGACTTCTATGCATGAGAGAGGCAGAGAAAGCATAAAGTCATAAAGTTTGAGCTATCGATTGCTTTCTTTCTTTCAGAAGCAAAATGTGCAATTTAGTTCTTCACCATCAGAGTCCCCTAGTGGATCGGCTTGAGTAATGTTTCCTTCAACTTCTACTTTTTACTTTTATTTTGTATTTGTGTTTTTGCATTTATCTTTTGTTTATTTTTCTATTATAGTGTGTTTCGTGGTGTCTTCCTTACACAATGAGGACATTGTGTCCTTTAAGTGTGCGAAAGCTAGTTGTTAGTTTCTATATAGGTTTAGTTTTATATTTTTATGTTATTTTGTGTTATGGAATTTTTCCTTTTGAGCTAAGCACTTAGTAGTATATGTAGGTAATCCTTGCATAGTTAATTTTGAGTCTATTGGATATATTTACTAAATTAAAATTAAGGATCTTTTTTTTAATAGGATTATGCTTCTATAGAAAGCCATGTTTAGGTAAAGTACTTTGGCATACATTTCTTTTAAGCAATGTTTCTTTGAGCATGTTATTTAAATTAGTGAGTTTTACATGATGTAGAGTTTTACCACAGCTATGGTGAGCTTTTGAGCCTTAACGATATTAATAATCTTCTTTGAGAGAATTCCTCTTGTATTCATTATTCTAGAAGTTATGTTAGATAATTTTTGAGATCACATTTAGTATATAATATGCATGAGAAAAGATAAGGGATTAGAAATAACCTCTTTTAGCTTGCTTAAACAACTAACCTTTTTTACTTTACGTAGCCAATTTGAGCCTATAACAACTTTGTTAATGAGCTTATTTTTAGCCTTAATCCAATTTTGATCAATTAAACCTCTCTTTTAAACCCTTGTGTGGAGAATGTAGTATTGTTTTGATTAGTAAGATGAAGTATTGATATTTTGTAAGCATGAATTATTTATGAATTATTTTTAATCCCTTAAGTTAAAGTTCCACTAGTTTTTGCAGAATTCTTTTTATTTAAAAAAAAACAAGAAAGGAAAATAATTATTTATGAATCATTTACTTACATATATACCTACATGTACGCATATACATATACATGTCCATATACACATACATAAGTACACATAAATATACATAAACATACATTATACATGCATACATACATTACACATCTATATATACATACATGCATACATGTTTACATTTACATACATGCATACATAATTACATTTACATAAATATATTTATTTGTTTCTCTGGATTGCCCCCAGTAATAGTCCGATAGAAATCCTGCACTGGATATACAGGACAAAGATCCTAAAATCTCACATGTGGGGTGACCTCGAAGGATTACAAACATGAACATGAACATGGTACTTGTAACATGTGAACATATAACATGGGGTAGACCATCAATAGCCTACCGAACTCAGTCACCATGACTAGGACCGCGATATAAGTGTCCCTATGGCTAGCCAACTATATCCTCAACTAGATTCACTACTAAACTACTAAGGGCAATATTTCATGTTCCGTATATGCATAATTAATTCATCATAGTCATATTAAATAAATACTTGCTCACACATTCATATATAATATACACATTATTCTTACAAGCCGTACATACATTTGTACACATACCATACATGTATATTTGTATACAAATATTCATTTACTAAATAGACATTAAATCTTAACAAATATTTTCATTTTGCATATTATTAAATATATTACATATTAATCCTTCAATTATCATTATTGTGGATAATTTACATACTAATCCTTATGATAACTAATTTACCATTTAATCCTTTAAATTTTCATCAAATTACGGTTATGCCCTTTACTTTTAATTTATTTACTAAAATACCATACTTATTTAATTAATACCATTGACTCAATATTTGCCCCTAAATTTACCATTTAGTCCTTACAATTGCTAAATTCTCATTTAGTCCTTTAATTTCTCATAAATTATGAAAATACCCTTCAATTTATTTTATTTACAAAATTGCCATCAATTATACTTTTTACACTATTAATTCCATATTCCTTGGTAAAATTTTAATTTGGTCCCTAACCATAATTTTATGCATAAATCCTCATTTACTATCCTTTTTTTCTAGTTTAACCTTTTATTCTACTTGAATTATATTTTTTTTTCTATTCCCCTTAATATTTGGTAATATTATAATTTTACCATTAAACTTTTAATTTCTTTCATTTAAGTCCATTTTTCACACTAATTATGTCATTCTCCATTCTTTTTATTTTTCTTTTTTGATTTCAATTAAATTAGTATAACTAAAACAACACTTAAATTCAATTTATGCAATTTCCTTCACAATTTAGCCAAAATAAACCATTAGGGACCACACATCCATTTTGGCCAAACATCCATTTAAGCATTTAAATTTAATTCTTGCAATTAAAATATTTCATTCATCAATTTAAGCTTCCAATTTCATACTTATAACATTATCTCCAAATAGTCACACAAATCACATATATACATAATTAAATTTTCATAAAAAAATTATGGAAATTAAGGGATAATGTATCCACTAACCTTAAATCCTTGTTCTTCACACTTTGGTCCTTATTTTCTTCACCCTTTTCTTTGAAAGCTCTTTTCTCTTTAAATTTTCCTATTATGGCCGAATTTCCCAAGGTGAGAATCAATCATTTTCTTGCTTCCTCAATTCAATATAACCACATAAACACAACCTACACAACCTAATTTACCAAATAGAACCTTTAAACTTAATTAATAACTCTATTTTCACTTACCTCATTTTTGACATATCAACTTCTTCCCTTGGTTTCTACCAATTCTAACCTTCCAATCGAAGAATGGAGACCTCTATGAGGTAGTAAAGGAGATGGAATTTACTTGAGAAGGTTTGATTTAATGGGATTAGGGGAAGAAATTAAAGGAACTTCCAATAAAATGAAAGAAAATCATTCATCCTAAAGAAAAAGGAGAAGGGAGATCATGAGAAATGGTGAAAACTCTAGAAATTTATAGATTTTTAGGTCTTATATACTGGCTAGTTGGGCTGGGACTGGTCTAACCAGGATGGTTAGGACTAATTCAAGCCTAATTGCCATTTTAAGCTCAAAATGCATCCACAATTTATTTCTCCCACTTTCAATGCTTAATTTAACTCAAAATCAATTACATAATTCTTAAAATAATATATAAAGCCTCTATGTAAAATTTTGGCTAAATCTGAGTCCATTTTCGATTCGATTCACTCAAACTGATCCAATTAGCAAATTTCTGGTGTTACCAAAAAATTAATTTTTTTCTACCAAATGATTCTACACTTCATTTAGAACCCAACTAGAAATTTTTGAAGATCATTCACTATTTTTAAAGCTTCGATCAAACCACAGTATTGAAATCGAAATCATTATTCTTCTCTTACTTTTTGAGTTCAAACCTTCTTAAAAATATTTCTTTAGCCCTCAAAATATATTCATTTAGATTCCATGAATATTTTTGAGTCAATAGGAGACTATTTAAAATGAAACCATAAAATTTTCTTATTTTTGACTTTTAGGAACCTATTTGACCTCATTTTTATTCCAAATTTCAACCATGAGCTTCTACCAACATGTTATTTCTGATGATCAAATAAAATATTTTTTTACTTTGGAAAGTACTATTCATCTCGATTCCACTATTTACCATCGAAAAATACTATTTTTGACTTGCCTGGTATTTGGGTTATTAATTGTAAGCTTTATTTTTATTCCATAATTTTAGAATTTAATAAGTTTTATTGTGTTTTGTACATGATTTGGAGTTGTAGCATTATTTTGGCATGTTTTAGGTCCTAATAATCGTGCATTTAATGTTAAATTTGATTTTAAATAATTTTTGATGTTTTCATTACATTCTTCTCTGCCCAGCGAGTGATGGATGGGAAAAAGACTTGAAAAACACCCATCTATCAGCAAGAAAGATGGGACATCGTGGGGTTTCTTCTTGTCCAATCCCTCATATAGCTGTGGGTATCCATCACTCTTTTAGGGGCATCGATGGCTGGTTTTTAGGCATTTTTAACATATGTTTCATGCATTTTATGGTATTTACATTGTTTATTTGATTTCCTTAATTTTTATGCATCATTATATATGATATTCAATTCATGTATATAATTCCCTTATGTAATGTTTTAAATGGTTATCTTTTTTGAATTTTTGTTATTTATTTGTATAATGCTAATTTATTTACTTTTTTGTGTGATTTTTATGAGTATGTAAATTCTTTCACTTATGAGGTGTTTCATGATGGTTTTGCATTGGGAATCGTGCCTATGATTGGATGATCACCATTAGCCATTCGATTACTTCACTTATCTATTCCATTTATTATTTTATTTTATTTATTATTTTGGTTTATCTTTTTTATTTGTTTTTTTATTTATTTCTCTATTTTTGTTTATTTTTTGGTCTTTTTGGATGTATTTTCTTTTGGGGATGTAATAGTTAGTAAAAAAGGCTTTTTGTGCATGTTAAAAAGGAAAAGATGCTTAAAATGATTTAAATTTAACAACTTAAGTTTTCCTTCAAAACTTGGACCGATGTCCAAATTTTCCATCCAAAGACAAAAAAAAGAACAAAAATAGCATTTTTTTGTAAAATATACATTAGGGAACAAATATTTTCAATTCAAATAAATGCCCCGATTTATGTATGTATATTACTATGTTCTTATTTGTTGGATAATTTGCTTCTGTAATAGTTCAAGTAGTTTGAAATTTATTTATTCATTTTTTATCCCTTTTATTGTTTGCTTGGGATGTTTATTTAATTCTATTACTTTGTATCGTGTGAGAGTGAATAGTGGATTAAATTTAGAACTCAATTATAAAATAACACCTAACCAAGATGCCTAATAAGAGTGATGTCCCGAACACCAATCTTTCTTTGGGCAATAAAAGATCAAGAATCATTTCCCCACATTTTGTTGGGTGGCGACTCCATGACACCTACCTTTTTTGGGCCCATTAGTAGATTTTTTCATGGGTTGACTACCAATAATAATTTGGGCTTGATCCCTTTTTATTGTGAAATCATCAATTCATGAGTTAAAGTTAGCCTCATCTGATCTCAAACCCTAAAAGTGGGCCTTCGAGAACCAAACTAAAATCGAGCGATGGCTTTAGTATACGTCAGAATGGCAACTCCACTATGGATTAAAGCCTATATGCCTACGCTTTCAATTAAAGAGGATATGCTACTGATTTTTCACCATGCACCATACGTATCTATTAGGTATCCTATTGATCCATGGGCTAAACCCACTTAGGAAAGAGACTACACAACTACCTATATAGGAGAATATGGTTGGAAGGCTATTGTTATGCTTATGTGTGTTTGTGATTGATTCCTAAAAGATGCATTCATTATATACATACATCATGTATATACTATGCTCATGCATCATTCATCATACACCAATCCTTACAGCCATCATAAATACATTTAGGTGGTCTAGAGAGTTAGATGGTTATCTTATTTGAAGACCAACATTTATGCAGCCAGTGTCCAGCTTAAGTTCAAAGTTAGGCTTAGAGTTGGGTTCAGAGGTCAGTTCAAAGTTGAATGCAAGTAGTCAGGAAACAAGTTCAGATATGAAAGAAGAATAGGTGAATGAAATTGAAAGAGTTACTGAAGAGACTAGGAGGTTGCCTTTTTTGATAGAAAGGTTAGCCGTATCTATTAATGGGACCTCAATGACAAAGGATGACTTGGATAGGAGATTAGATAGGCATCTCTAAGAGTGTGAGGAAATAATGTTGGCTATGATTGGTAGAATGGTAACTTTCATAACACCAAATGCTAGAAATCAGCTTGTAGCACCTGCTCATAAGATAATGGAGCTAATGCATATCAAGGACACTACCACAGTAGATTTTATTATGCCTCAAGATTGGTTAAGTAGGGATAGGAGACATAATCCTAAAAATAATTATATTAAGGAGGAAGATAAAGAATATATTGCCTCTATGATGAATGTGAGGAGTAAAGGTCTTAGTGCTAAGGATCCAGCCTTCAAGAAGATAGAGGAGAAAGTAAAGGCCATATCTAGGTTGTCATTTATTGGTAGGGAGAATGAACCTTGAGGATATGGATTTGGAAAAAGATAAGCCATTGCGCTAGAGGTTTAACATGCCTGACCTGCTAAGGTTCGATGATACTTCAGATCTTTCAACCTATGTTAAGCAGTACACATTAATCATGAAAGGGACCACCCTGACTCGAAAGTAGAAGGTGGAGTATTTTTGTCTGAGTTTGATAGGGCTTGCGATTGATTGGTATAAACAAGTTAGATAAATGCACTAAAGAGGATTGGTATTTGTTAACTGAGGAGTTTCTTAAGCAATATAACTATAACACCAGAATGGAGGTTACCCTAAATGACCTCAAGCTACTTCAGCAGAAACATGATGAATCCTTCTATAAGTACCTCACTAAGTGGAGTAATAGGGTTATGGAGATGAGGAGAGCCTTACACAGTTGATCAGATTAGGTTATTTATCAGAAATGTAAGCCTGTATTTTAGAAGGGTCTGAAAGACTGGGAGTTATTGAAGGACATAGCCATAGAAATTGAGGGAGAGTACCTAGCCAAAAGGGAAAATAATGAGAATGCTAGGAGAAACTTTACTAATAATAAGGTAATTGGGAATAGTAGTAGTTTGAATAGAACTGGAAAAACTGTAGAAATGTTAGCTACAAAAGCTAGTTAGAGGTAATATCCAACTTGGGTAAGTAACTATGCTGGGTCCTAGATTGTTTGAGCAAGGAGGGAAAGCTTTACCCTTAGCCTTTAGGGCCTATAAAGAGTTAGGGGCCACCCCATCATAAGGAAGATCGGTACTGTGCATACCATTAGCACACCAAACACCTGATTGACTATTGCTGCACCCTGAGGAATAAAATTCAGGATTTGATAGATAGCAAGCAAATTTTAGATCCTGAAAAAAGATATAAGCAGAAAAAGGAGGTTACAATGTTGTGCCCACCTTAAGTATTTATGATTTGGTCTAATATATACCTGAATGGTATATCATGAGAGATTTGTATGGGAATAAGTACATGGTCGTTACTCATTTCACCCCAAAAATAATAGAGCAAAGTGAAGAAAATTAGCCAGTTTGAATGATTCAATGTTGGGATAGCCCTACAGAGAGTGAGAATAAAAGGGCTTTGGTGCCCATTGATATTTGGAGTTCAGCTAGCAAAAGTGAGGATGAGGTAAGACAAAGGAAGAAGGTAAAGGCAGTCACTAGGAGTGGAAGAATGGCCCCAGAGGTTGAGAAGAAACAAACTCTTACTGTGGTGCATGTAGAAAAGGAAGTCGAGAAGGATCATATAATTAAATAATTGAAGAAAATAAATGCATAAATTTCTATTTGGGATTTGCTAAGGCAGTCTCTCTTTCACAGATAGAAGTTAATAGAAGCCCTGAGTGAATCTACTATTGCCACCATTATCTCACCTTCCGAGCTATTGGATTTAGTTAAGGGAGAGACAAGAGAAAATTTTGTATACTTTGATGCTAACTTACCTACTGAAGGAAGAAACCACAATCACCCTCTAAACATCAAGGACTAGATGAATGGTAGGCATATGGCCTATGTAATGGTAAATGATGGTTCTTCCATTAATGTTTACCCCTTAGTTGCAATTCTAGCTTTTGGGTTGAATGAGAACATGCTAAGTCTAACTTGACCATTTCTACCTATGACAACTCTAAAAGATGAGTTATTGGGACCTTTAAAGCTTTATTGAAGATAGGGCCTATTGAGACCGAAGTTGAGTTTGTGGTGCTACCTATTCTAGCCAATTTCTTTATGCTATTAGGAAGGCTATGGTTTCACAAGGTAGGGTGCATTCCATATTTCATCAAATGATTAAGATCCCCCATGATGGTCATATAGTAACCATTAAAGCTGTAAGGAAGAACCAGGTGTCTTTGCTTGAGATAGCCTAACAACCTTTTAGTGGGTTTCATGTATCAGTTATCAATGATGAAGAAGGTAATGGTAGCTTTATTGACAGTCCTCAAGTCATCAACATGCTAAAGAAGATGAACTTCCTGTCAGGTGTTGGTTTAGGCAGGACCTCTCAAAGGCCTCAAACTATTATAGCTACTAAGGGCCAGAAGGATAAGAAGGGGTTAGGCTTTACCGATTCCAATCAAAAGGTTAAAGTGGAAAAAGCAGTGAAAGGGATCCCCCACATCTCTCAGAGCTTCATGCCAACTTTAGGTATTTGCCTTTACTATAGGGAGAATGAACCTTAGCTGTTTGAGGGTGAGGTAGTGTTAGAATTTGAGTTTTTCAATGATGTCTTCAACTAGGAGTAAGGGATTATACAGATATTTAAGTGTCTCTAAGATGAAGAAATTCTTCTACACCATTTAGCTTAGGATAGGGAAGAGCCTGAGGAGGTCATGACATATAAGCTGCTTGCTATCCAACTGAAAGGAAAATGGAAGATAGAGGTTGAGGATCCATCTGAGGTTGAGGCTAGAAAGACATTTGATGCTGTCAAGATTAAAGAAGATACTTTCATTGATATTCTTTATGTTCCTGAGCTTTTTGATGATAGCATTGATTGCTCTTTTGATTATATTAATAAGATGAACAATTTTACTTACTTGTGTGATGTTCCTTTTGATTTCAATGTGCATAATCATGATCATGAGCCATTAATGTTTGACATTAACTCAACAAACACATGTTTATTTAATCTCAAAACAAAAGAAAATCCAAAAGAAATTTTATTTGCATCAAATATAACTCCTGAAGAGAGAGAAAAATTTGAGAAAATATTGAAAAAATATGAAAAAGTCTTCGCTTGGACTTATGAAGACATGCCAGGAATACATCAGAAAATTGCTGAACATTCTATCCCAATATATCCAGGGTACAAACTAGTCAAGTAGAAGCTTAGCAGTCTTAGACCAAAGTGGGCTGAAAAGGTTAAAGAAGAAGTTAGGAAATAGATAGAGGTTAAATTCTTAGTGCAAGTTCAATACCCCAAGTGGTTTGCAAACGTAGTTCCTATGCCAATGAAAGATGGAAGAGTTAGAGTTTGTGTGGATTACAGAGATTGGAACAATGCCTACCCTAGGGATGATTTCCCTCCATCTCACATAGATGTTCTAGTTGATAGTGCAGCTACTTGTGCCATGTATAGTTTTTATGGATGTACATGCCGGGTATAACAAAATTTTGAACAAGATAATAGACCAAATTAAAATAGCCTTCATAACTGAATAGGTACATATTCCTATCAAGTCATACCCTTTGAACTTAAAAATATAGGTGCTACCTATCAGAGGATGACAACTAGGATATTTGATGATTTGATTCATATGGAAATGGAGGCATACATGGATGATATAATGAGTAAGTCAGTTATTTAGGAAGGTCATTTTGAGGCATTAAAGAATTTTTTTCAAATGATTGATAAGTATAATATTCGCCTCAACTCGAAGAACTGTATCTTTGAGGTCACTTCAAGTAAGCTTTTAAGGCATGTAGTGAGCTAGAAAGGAATAGAGGTAGATCCTGACAAAGTGAGAGCCATTAAGGAAATGCTAGTACCCTAGAAAGAGAATGAGGTTAGAGGGGTTCTTAGGGATAATACAATACATAAGTAGGTTCATAACCAAGTTGACTTCAATTTGGGAGCTAATATTCAAGTTGCTCAAGAAGGATCAGCTAGTAGTTTGGAATGAGAATTATCAAAAGGCATTCGATACCATCAGGGAATATCTATTGCATCCACTAGTGTTGAGATCACCTCAGGTAGGTAAGCCTCTGATTTTGTATCTAGCAATAGAGGATAGTTAATTAGGGTAATAATGGCATAAGAGGATGATTTTTGGATTAAGTAAGCAGTGTACTACCTCAGCAAAAAGTTCTTCCCTTATGAAGAGAAGTATATAGAATTGAAAAGATCTGTCTAGCGATCATACTAGGCATCGAAGAAATTAGGACACTATTTTCACTCCTATAAGATACAAGCTATGGCTAAACAAAACCATCTTAGGTATTTGTAAGAAGCGCCCTTACTCTTAGGGAAGATGGAAAGGTGGTTGATCCTCCTACAAGAGTTTGATATAGAATACATCACTAAGAAGACCCTTAAAGGAGAGCATTAGCGAAGTTCTTAGCTGATCAACCTTTATAAGGAGAAAAGGTAACTTACAAATTTCCCGATGAACACATTACAATTATAACAATACAGGGTTGGTATATATAGTTTGATGGGATTGTGAACATCAAAAAGAGCAGGTGTAGGAGTACTTTTAGTCACTTTAAAAGGAGAGAAAATGCCCATTAGCCAAGAAACTGAGATTTAAAGCCATGAATAACGAAGCAAAATACAAAAGCCTGCATCTTCAGGTTGGAAGCTTTGTTATTTATGGGGGTAAAGTTTGTGAAAGTGTTTGGAGATTCATCTTTGGTAATTTATCAGGTGAGTGATGAATGGTCAATGAATAAAAAATGACTACTACCCTATCATAAGTGTCTGAGAGCTTTTGAGCAACTAATTCAAGTTTTATACCATTGGATACATGCCTAGAAAGAGAACCAACTTGCATATGCCTTGGCCACCTTAGTATCAATGTGGGATAATCCAAAAGGGGTAAGTATGAAGCCTATACTAATTTTGAGTTTCGATAAGCCATGTTTTGAAGATGAGCAAATTATGGATATCAAGGTTGATAATGGGAAGCCTTGTTATTATAATAATCATAACTATTTGGAGAAGTCAATATTTCCTGAGGATGTTACTGAAAAAGGACTAAAAGATGATTTATAAGCTTTCAACCTAATTTATTACTATAGAAGGAGTGTTATTGCCTGATGGAACCCAATTAAGGTGTTTAGATGAAAGAGAGGCAATAAAGGTCATGGAGGAAGCGTATGCAGGAGTATGTAGAGCCTATATGAATGGTTTACCTTTAGCTAAGATGATTATACATCAAGGATTCTTTTAGCTAACAATGGATAATGATTGTTCCAATATGTTAGAGAATGCTAACTATGCCAATAGTATGCATACTTGAGCCATTTACCTATCATTGAGTTGTGCAACCTTGCATCACTATGGCCATTCACTGTATGGGTCATAAACATCATGGGTATGATCCATCCGCCCATTTGAAATGGGCATAGATTTATTATAGTGGCCATTGACTATTTTACCAAGTGGGTAGAAGTATAATCATTCAAAAAGATAGGTGCAAGGGATATAACTAAGTTTATTGAAAGAAACTTGATAAGAAAATATGATTTGCATCATCATATAGTGTCTAATAATGAGTTATAGGTTTCTAGTGAAACCAGGTAGCTGCTCATTAAGTATAGAGTTCAACGTCATAAGTCTTCTCCTTATTGACCTCAGGCAAATAGAGCGGGTCGAGGTAGCCAATAAGAATGTCAAAAGAATTCTAGCCAAAATGGTTCAAACTTATAAAGATTAGGTTGATAAGCTACCCTTTGCAATATGGGGTTGCAAGACCACAGCCATGACTTCAACAGGAGCTACCTCCATTCTCTTTGGCTTATGGGATAGAAGCAATATTTCCAGTAAACATTGAGCACTAATCTTCAAGGGTAGCTTTAGAAGCTTAGGTCTCATAAGTATGATGGACTATATAGAGGTTATCATAGCTCAACTTACTTGATGGGGATAGAATAAAGGTATATTATCATAATCAGGTTTATTAGAAGAGGCTAGCCCACTCATTAGGGAAAAAGGTTAAGAAGCATCCTTTAAAAGAGGGAGACCTGGTGTTCAAAACAGATAAGGCCAAGAATTATAGATATTTAAGGTATGTTTAGGCCCACATAGGAAAGACCTTTCGTGCTCAATAAACTATTATCCAAGGGAGCTGCCATTTTATCAGATAGTAATGGCAATGAGTTTAGAGAGCTAGTGAATATAAATAGATTGAAAAGATTTCATGGTTAATACTAAAAAAAGAGAAAAAGAAGAGAATGAATGCCCCATAGTTCAAAAATAAATAAATGATGACCTTAAAAATTTTGATGCCTTGTCAGGGTGAAAATCAAAAAAAGACATCCTAGGCAAAAATTAAAGGTCAAGAGAAAAGAATAAATAAAGAAAACCAGAGAGGGCTGGTTGATAATAGGAGTTATAATGCTTCTAAAATTTCAGTTCGAGATTAAATAATATATATTTTTGGGATAATATCAAATGCTGATTATGTGTGCTAAAATAAGAAAGAGACGTCATGCATATGTTTATAACATTATCAATGTAACTAAAAGTAGCATATCCTTTTCATATTTTAAATTTAAAAGGGTTTAATAAAAAAATATAGTCTATGATGGTATCTAATCTAGTTTATATGGTATCACATCTCTCTCTCTATCCAGGTGCCTAAGATAAGAAAACCTATTGTCAACCACTGCATTAGTGACCCATTACTTGTACGAGGTAGAGGTGGTAATGTCACAAGTGCCAATCTCAAGAATAGAGGTCCTTACAGCGAGTCAGGTTCAAATCCTTTAATAGAAAAATATAGACATATCTACCACCTCGAAAGCCTAATGGACACCAAATGATGTCTTGATGATGTTAGTGTAAGCCCTAACACCAATGCATTGTTATAAAACACTTAAATTAATAAATGAGGAATTTGTTTTATCTATTGTATTCCTATGCATATCAATTGATAGAACTATCCAAGAATGTTGTTTCAGTTTAAGTTATCATGTGTGAGGCACATGGTTGTAAGACCTTGAAACAATAGAGACTTCATTCTAAATATTCTTAGTCAGTCATAGTTATGGAATAACAAATGAATTAAGACTAGTATGCTCTCTCTTAAAAGATGAGTCCTGTCTTATGGATTATAAGGACAAGAGTATCAATCAGAGATCATAGATACATTTTTAAAACATGGTATCTAGATTCGATCCATTCATGAGAACACTGCATGGTACAGATCATAAGTGTTTCTCATATGCAAGTTTTGCATCGGAGTTCTTAAACCTAAAATCTCTATGAAACTCTTTATGAATTACTATGTACTTTGACATACACCTAACGTACTCGCAACAGGGAGACAAGTATGGGTATGCACTAATTCATGTTAGAGAGCATGAGAGAAGTAAAGGATTACCCCTCTCAATAAGAGAGAAAATATCATCGGCCACTTGATCAGTGAATTGAGAAGTGTATGGCCATACCGAGATGAAATAATGAGTAATCATTATTTATCTGAGAGTTCAGTGTCACTGGAATATCAAGAAAATAATTAATATATAAATGGATGACTAATTCCATGTCTTATATTAATTTTCATATTTAAGGGTAAGGGACTATACAAAATTGCATAAGGTCACTAAATGCCATTTGCATTTTCATTTAATTTGGAATGCTATAATATCTTGCTAGAGAATATATATAGCCTTTAAATTAATTCATTAATTTATTGCCAATATTAAATGGACCTATAGGATCGCACACAAAGCATTGGGCTTAAAATATTTAAATAGAATATTGGGCATTAATTTGGGCTTTTATTTAAAGTCAAATTAATGGGTATTAAAATAACTAAATGGACCTTGGTCTATGGGAGAGGGAATTTCGGCCCATGTAGATTTAATTTTAATTAATTAATTATCTTGGATTAATTAATGTAATAGAGTATTAAATCCTAAATTTTATTGAATCTAAATAAATTAATTAAATGGGAGATAATGTGACTGAAAATTCAAGGTAGAATCCTAAGGAAATTTGGCAATAATAAATCCCTAATAAAGTGATTTGTTTTGATTTGTCTTATGTTTATTTTAAATTAATTTGAATTTAAAAATTAAAGGCATTTGAATTAAGATATATCACTTAATTAGGACGTGATGGAGGCTAAAATTACTACCTAAAGATAGCAAATTTCGGCATTCACACTTCACCTAAATAAGTGATATATATTTATGAATTAAAAGGAAGAAAAACCCTAGCCGTTTTTTGCTCTCTTTTTCTCTTGGCCGAAATACACAAGGGGAAAGAATTCTTTCTTGTTCTCTTGTGTTCTTAGGCAGCAATAGAAACCTAAAAGAAGAATAAGATCAGATCTTATGGCTTCAATCCATTCCCATTGCCAAATATTCAAACATAGGGCTAGCACTCTCGATTTTAAGCCATCTTTGTAAGTGTGTGTGTGAGAATAGAGAGGAGTGGCATAAAGGCAACTCCTTGGCATTGGTGTTCCAGATCTGAAGTATATAAGTTCATCTTATATATTTTCCATTGAAAAATTAGAGTTTTGAAGTGCATCCAAGCTTGTAAGGTTTAAAAAATCCTAAAATTGCATGTTTCGATTCTATGTCGTATATTGCGTGGCATGAATGATCTATATTTTTTATTTTTCCACTGCATGATCTTCATGTATTTTCCATGTGATGCCTCATCAGTGGTATCAAAGCCTAAACATGCTTATTTTAGTGCTTTGGATGCATGATATCTTGATTAAAAATCGTTTGTTTAAAAACATGCAATGCTGAAATTTTCTGTTTTGAGTTTTTTGCATTTTTTAGTGTAAAAATGGGCTTAAATGTTTTATTAGGTATTATAATTATTATGAAATTTTTATATACTATCCTAAGATATTTAAGAGCTGTTCATGGTCGGATTTAATTATAGAAACCTGATGGTACATGTTAATCTTGAAACTAGGTGCTAGTTTGCATGATATGTGTTTGTTTAACAACTAGTTTTCAAAATTAAATGTATAAATGTGTTTGGCATGTTTGTAAGTGATTTTTAAAGATCAATAATAGGTCTAGACATATTTTAAAATTTGTTTTAATTCTTGTCCATGACAATTTAATTGATTAATTTTAAAATCACTTAAAACTATGACTAGTTTGTGCTTGTTGCATGTTTAATCAATTTTTTTGTTTTATTTTGATTAAAATGGCAAAAATACATTTAGATCAGATCTTAACAGAACCTTAACTCAATGTTTATGACCTTATTTAAATTATTAAATGACTCATAAAATTATTTTAAGTGTTTGTGCATTTTTATGGCATCACATGAGCATTAAACAACTAGTTTCATTGGTGTTTGTTTGTTTTTGTATGAATGCCATGTATGATATATGTTATTCATGATTTTATATTTTAATTTGTATTGGAACATATTATATTTATTTTTAATGTTTATGGGTTGTATGACATAAAATTAAAAAAAATGGCAAAATTGAAAATTATACTAGAGTTGATTTATGGCATAAATCTAACTAGTTTGTGTTTAGGGATTTTAAGAGAACTTATTCAATAAGAGGATTTAGTCCATTGGGCTTCAACCCAAGCCCATCATGGGATCTTCTCTTAAAAGTTCAAGTACACAATTTTCATTAATGGGCTTGGCTAAATTAATTAAAATTGGACTTTGTTTTATCCATGAATGTTATGTATATTTATTTGCTTGTTTTGTGTGATGAATGGATATGCATGGTGCATTCATGGGCCCTGGGTTTTTGTAATTAAATATAGCCTGCATGCCATTATGTATTATTGTAAAAGTTTCATTTATTTCTTAGTATAGAATTTATTTGAAGACTTAGTAAATCAAGATGAAGCCCACCGGAGTGGAGAAACCCAACTTGAAGATTCTTATGTAATAGTATAGAATCTTAGTTGTAGGTTTTTGGGCCCATGTTTGTCATGCTTTACTTTATGCAATTATATATATATGTATGTTATGAATGGATGACAAAACGTATGCCATGTAAGTCGTAATAAAATGAATCCCTAAAATAGTAAGTCACAAAGTTGCCTTCCTAATTCGAAACATGTCAAGGCATCGATCATCGGTCACGTAGACTAGGAGTCCTAATACGGCCGATTATCTTTGTGAGGCATGGGTTGTGAATGTAGGTTGGACTTAACATAGAAAAGGATGCCCGGACCTAGGCAACTAATAAATGGGTTTGTGCTATAACATCTTAAGATGTTAGCCCATTTGATCCAAGAGTCATGTACAAGACATGATCGGAGTTTTCCTACCTAGGTAACTTAACTTGTTAGGTGTACAAGCTCAGCTTGGCTAATAAGTTGTTGTGAAAAGTGGATCTTGGCCCACATTAAATCACTAACACAAATTATTTAAAGGGATATTAATTCAGTTTGTGGGATTATAAATAAGACCTCATTTAATCTTGCTAAGTTTTTATTATAGATTGAAAATGGCTTCTTCAAACAATAACTTTTTATTGTGATCGGTCCTGGAAAATGACAAACTGAATGGTACCAATTTCATAGACTGGTCTCGAAACTTGAGAATTGTTCTTAAGCAAGAGAAGAAGTCGTATGTTTTGGAAGCACCCTTGCCTGAAGAACCTGCTAGGAACGCCTTTGCGGTTCGAAAGGAAAGTTTTGAAACCAAGAAGAGCAACTCTAATGATGTGACCTATCTGATGCTAGCCACTATGGTGCCTGACTTGCAAAAGAAATTCATGGACCAAGAGGCTTATGCAATCATGGTGCACCTCAAGGAGATGTTCCAAGAGCAAGCTTGTCATGAGAGATTTATGACGACAAAGGCCTTAATTTCTTGTAAGATGACTGTGGGTACTCTTGTTGGTACCCATGTACTCAAGATGAAAGGGTATCTTGATACTCTTGAGAAGTTTGAGGTACAAGTCCCGAAGGAATTAGCAACTGACCTGATCTTAGGTTTATTGACTGACGATTATGATCCATTTGTAATGAATTATAACATGCATGCAATGAACAAGGCAGTCATTGAGTTTCATGGGATGCTTAAGAATGCTGAATAGAATATTTGAAAGACCAATCTCATACTTATGTTTCAATGGGGCATTACGAAGGGACCCGCTAAGGGAAAGGGAAAGGGAAAGGGAAAGGCAAAACCCAAGTATAACCTAGCTCGGCTCAAGTCAAATGGGAGTGCACCTCAGGCCCAACCCAAGCCCAAGGTGCAAAAGCTCAAGGAGAGCAATAGCACATGCTTCCATTGCAACAAGTTAGGGCATTAGAAGAAGAATTGCGCTCTCTTCAAAGAAGAACAAAAGAAGAATGGAGCAAAGGCATCCAGTTCTAGTATTTTTGTTTTTGAAATTAACCTTTCTATTTCAACCACTTGGATATTGGATACCGGTTATGGTTCTCACATTTGTTCAAATGTGCAGGGGTTAACAAATAGGCGGTTGCTTAGGAAGAATGAAGTGGACCTCCATGTGGGAAATGGAGCACGAGTTGCTACCATGGAGATAGTTGACTATCAACTCACTTTACCTTTCAGACTTTGTTTAGATTTGAAAATTTGTTATTATGTGCCTGCTATGAGCAGAAACATTATTTCAGTTTCTTGTTTGGATATGGATGGATTTGATTTTTTATTAATAATGGCAATATTCATATTCATCGCCAAGGCATTTCATATGGTAATGCCATGTTACAAAATGGCCTTTATATCCTTGATTTACAAAATAGTCCATATACAACATTAATACAAAAAGGGTTAAATCAAATGAATTGAACCCTATTTACTTCTAGCATTGTCATTTAGGGCATTTAAATGAAAAATGCATTTCAAGACTCCATAAATCTGGAGTGTTTGGGTCATTTGACTTAGAATCTTATGACATATGCGAGCCATGTTTGCATGGAAAGATGACAAAGAGTCCTTTTAACAAGAAAGGTGAGAGGACTAGTGACTTATTGGAACTAATACATACCGATGTATATGGACCATTAAGTACACAAGCTAGAGGTGGTTTGAGCTACTTCGTGACATTCACAGATGACTTCAGTAGATATGGCTACGTCTATCTAATGAAGCACAAATCTGAAACTTTTGAGAAATTCAAAGAGTTTAAGAATGAAGTAGAAAACCAACTTGGCAAAAGTATAAAATCCCATTCGATTAGATCAGGTGGCGAATACTTAAGCCAAGAGTTTAACAGTCATCTGAAGGAGTGTGGAATTATTTCACAACTCACTCCTCCTGGAACACCATAATGGAATGGTGTGTCTAAAAGGAGAAATCGAACTCTGTTATACATGGTTCGATCGATGATGAGCCAAGCTAAACTTCCTGTCTCCTTTTAGGGTTATGTATTAGAAACTGCTGTGTTTCTACTGAATCATACTCCAACTAAAGTAGTTGAGAAGACACGATACGAGGTATGGACTGAGAAAGAACCTAATATGTAAGGACCCAAAATAGGCCTTAGTAGAATTCAAGGACAATTACATATTATTAAAGTCTAATTAAGCATTATTTGATGAACTATTAAGAGCTAATCTATTAATTGGGACAAAAATATTATTAAGTTATCAATAAATATGTGATAAATATGTAAATTATATGGTATAAATTTTATAAGGTCATAATTAAATTATTATTTTGGTATAACAATAATTAAGGTTGTAATTAAAGCATGAAGTGTTAATTTAGGGGTCAATTTGTGAATATGACATCTTTAGGGGTAAATGTGAATAAATGAATAATTGAGAGGTTAATTTAAGAGAAAGAATAAATGAATAGGTTAATTTATAACATGCAAGAAAAGGAGGGGGTCAAACTATAGCATGCAAAAAGGTGTGTGATAGTTGTGTGACATGCAAATTCTTAAGGGACTAAAAAGGGAATTTTTCCTAGCCATTATAAATAGCCATTTACTAGTGGAATGAAAGAGAAAAGTAAGAAGATAGAGAGAGGGACGGAAATTGCTTTAGAAATTTTAGAATTTCTCTCATTTATTTCATTATTCTACATTCTCTCTAAGTATGCTTGAAGAAAGTCCATTGCATGTTGGTCATTCAAGAATAATGTGATGTAAATCATTAGGAAGAAGAAGATTACAAGAGTATAAGAGAAGATTAGTTACAGATTTGAAGTGAATTTCAGGTTTGGGAACTTCTTCATTGCTACATGTGGGTTTGAAATGTGAAAATGTGGATTATAATTGTATTAGATGTGTTTTGTGATGAGGTTACAAGTGTAGGAATTAAATTTAGATTTCTTGCTTTGCATGTGTATATATATAATTAAGATTTATGAGATTTAGTTCTATGAACAAGTTAAAATTTGTTCTAAGGCTGTTAGAATGTGAGGATACAGTAAATAATTTAAATGTCTATTGCTGGAAAATAATTATTATAAAGTTTGAAAAAAATAATAATAACTACATGCAATTCTGTTATAAAAATTCTGGGTTAAGTTCATTTTACCTAGCTGTATTAGTTTGTTAATAAATTGAGTTATAGAAAAGAAAATTGAATTATTCAAGTTGGTATGTTTTTATTAAGACATTAATGTATATTTTTGTAGAGGAAATCATTTCTAAATCGGCCTCTAACTCCTCTTAAAATTAGCTTGAATCTCGTAGGAACAGTTGTTCACTGTCAAAGAACAGATCTTAGTATTTTTGGCATAATTATATGTAGAAAAATCGAAACGTTATGATTTAAAATTATGGATAAACTAGATACATAGGAGCACAACTTTGATGAATGGAAGTTGGTCTAATTCTGTGCAAATTTTATTTTACGAATTTTCTAATTGGTGACAAAAACTGTTCTGGTGTTATGAACAGCTTATAGTTTTTTTCAATATCTTGAGTTATAAATGTGATATTAAGGTAATTCTTGATGTTTTGGAAATTAGAAACACAGGGGATTAGTATTCTAATACTTTCATGTAAATAACTAGAGAAGTACCATGAATATTTTTGTAGGATATGTTGAACAATTGTAATGAGAATAAATTTTAGGAATCTTTAATAAAGAGAAATATGTAAGTATCATGATCTAGTTGCTGTAATTACAGCATAATTTGGGTTATAAAATATCAATTGAGTTAATTCCAATTTCATATTTTACATGAGAAATATACCTATAACTTTGTAGGAGATACCAAGGGCTAAATATGCTTGTAAGATACTCAAATGTTCACTTGAAATTTTTGTGAGCTGTTAATTTCGGTTTCGGAACAGGCTGAAGTAAAAATGATGTATTTTTGTGTGTATTGCTCAGAATGCTATGAGGTCGAATCCTATGCAAAATAGACTTATAAATTAACATTTTTTATGAAGGAAACTTTGTTTAATTATGTTTGTATGAGTTCCTAATGTTCGCTTTAAATTCTTGAAAACTGGATATATTGTTAAGGAACAGATTGTGGTATTTTGGACATAAATCTTAGTAGGGGAGTCAAAAAGCTATGCTGTAAAATTATGGATAAATTAGACACCTAGGACCAGGATTTTTTTGAAGGAAATTTAGGCTGATTCACTCTCCATTTTATTCTAAAAATTTTACAAGTGGTTACAATAACTGTTTCTGAATTTATGAACAGCTAATGGTTTTTCTTGAATATCTTGAATTATAGATGAGATATTGTGACAAATTTTGATGTTTTAGAAAAATGACATATAGGGGAATGAAATTGTAGAAGGCCACATGGCCTAAAAACAATATTTACTAGACCAAAAAGGGCACCTAATTTTGATCCAGAAAGCTGCCCCTGTGCAGAT
Source organism: Excoecaria agallocha (assembly GCA_037975025.1). Lineage (NCBI taxonomy): Eukaryota > Viridiplantae > Streptophyta > Magnoliopsida > Malpighiales > Euphorbiaceae > Excoecaria > Excoecaria agallocha. Next base: position 23,841,934 of record CM075811.1, on the reverse strand, counting down.
TTGTGTAGAAAGAATTGTAATTTGTTTTCTATATTTGGTTTAAATATAGTTATGCTTAAATATGTGTATATATTATTACACATTGAATTATAAATAGCATGTAATATGATTGACAATAAAGATAGGTATAATCACATAAATTCAAACTTATGTACTTGATTTATTACATGAAATTATGCTTATATGTATATACTTATATGTTGCGCTTATATGCCACTATGCAAAGTGTATATGAAGACAATGACATATGTTCATTCAAAGATAATTGTATTGTGCTGATTATACTCGTATTCATGTATATGATTATGATTATCCTGCTCATAGGCATGAATAGATTTATACTACTATGTATATAAATGCATGATTGAAAAGGGATCATTCCTTGAACTAATTTCAAGTAGAATAGCAATACTCAATAATGTTTATGATCATATGTTTAAAGAAAGTATTACATGAACATAAATATGATTACCTTGAACATCATTATACATAGGTTTTGACATACGGAATAGATTACATGATCGAATAAGATTATAAAGTATAAAGTAGTAATACCCAATAGTGAGTATATTTACAGGTTTACAGAAAGTTACACATGAGCATGTGTACGAGTACATTGTTTATAGTTACCCAAGAGTATACATGTGCATATAAGAATATGAATGAATAAATGAAAGATAAAGTAAATAGATTTTATTGCCTGCGTTGAGTCTAGGAAGTGGATAGATAGGCATGCCTATAAGGGTACCTTGCAGCTGCGTCTGAACATTTTGACCTGTTTAGGTCCACTTGAATTTAAAAGTATAGTAACCTTGTTTGGGTTTAAAAGTTAAAGTTAATTTAAAACAACCCTCGTGTGGGTTGTAGCCGACCTTTCTTGGGTCCGCTTGACCGGTTCATGTTATTTGTTTGATCCCATTTGGGTCCACCGATTTATCATACAGGTTTATCCCTACAAGGGATCACCATTTAATACCTATGGGTATTTCATTTGTACCTTTGGGTGCCACCGTTATAATCAATAGTTTTGTACCTTAGGGTACTACCGTATAACCCGTTATCCACCTCTTTAGAATAGTGCAGGCTTTACACCAAAGTTACTTTGATTAAAATTATGGTATACATATGTGGGTTCTTTATGATCATAAGTCTTTTTCTAGATGTATGCCAATGCATGATAAATGAAGGAATTTTTATTAGGTTCAGGAGTATTATAATATTTAATGGACGTAACAATTTTATAATTGCATAAGCATATTTCATATTAAAGATTATAAGAGTTTGTCAGTAACAACCAGTGTTTTTGAAATAGTTTTCTTATGAATATATTTATATGTTCACATTGTTTATATGTACACATTTAATGAAATTGTGTTTGTTATTTACGGTGTGATGTATGCATAACTAAGACCTATAACCTGGGTATATAAGAATAATCTGGCAATGTTGTATAATTGTTATGTTTAATTGATAGACTTGTTTTGTAACCTATGCTATATAAAGTAACCTTATAATATTATAAAGATCTCATGGCATTTGGAAGTGTTGTTTTGCCATTTTAATTCTAATGGGTTTATATCAGAGACATAAGAGTATAGATAAAAAGATAATCGATAATTATGCTAGTATGGTTTAGTATTAATTCAAAGGCTATTCACATGATTATTAGTTGAATTTAAAGTCATAGGACATTGAGGCTTACATTATTACACATGGTAAATGTAGCATAAATGTAAATGTTACCATTGAATTTTTATGAATTTCATACATTGATATGAATGTTAAATTTTATTCATTGAGATAAATCATTGTTGTATTTGAGACATGGTGTGTGCTTGTTGACGATCACTGTGAGTGGTCGTTTGTCATATTTTTAGTTCCCCACTAAGCTTTGTAGCTTAACACGGGTGTTTCATCCGTGTAGGTTGTTGGGGTGATATCTGCAGCTGGATGGCCAACTCAAGTCAACGAGAGAGACAATTATAGACTTGTATTTTGGGCTCTTTGTATATAGTAAAGATTTTGTAGTATTAGAGATATTGTATGTGTAAAAAAAATGTGTTAAACAGTTATTGTAATGTGTAAAAGAGAATTTAACGTTCATTGAATAGTTTCTTTTAAAAGTATAGCACTCTTATATATTAAGTTTGATTATATGTTTATGTTACACAGTAACTCATGTGTAATGAGTTGGATAAAGTGATATGTACAGATTATAGGATAAGGGTGCTACAATTAAGTGGTATCAGAGCAAAGGTTTAGCCGTTCCTAGGCTATAAGTGTTTATAGTTGTTGTCATAGGAAGTTTTGTGTTGGCCTAATGCAGATATTACTTTTTTGTTTTGTATAGATTGAAGGATGGATAAGTCAAAAGAAACTGGAGATGAGATAGTCAAAGATTATAGTACTGGGGCTTTAAACTCTTCTGCTCCTGAATCTTCAAAACTGAATTGTGTCGAAATACCGGCTTCCTTGCTTGAAAGGTTAAAAGGGGTGATCCATGATTTAACTCAGATTCTACAAGAGTTATCTAAATTAAGAATCATGACAGATGTTGAGAATAACTATGAGATTAAAGGTAACTATAATAAGAACCCAAAACAAGAGAAATCAAATAAAAGAAAAAGGATGATGGAAGAAGGTTCCTCTACCAAAAGACCACATCTTAAGCAAGATTTAATCAAGGAAGGCGAAGGTCCTCGAGCCCCTAAGTGCATTTATTGCTCTAAAAATCATTGGAGTATATGTAGGGTTGCAAATCAGGCTTGTTTTAGATGTGGAAGCACTAAACATTTTCTGGCAAATTGCCCAAGACCCCAAAAGATTAAGAGAACAACATCTAGGAGTGAAAAAGAAGCTTAAGGTTCTGAAAGAGTTTGAAGCTGTTGAACAAGTTTTTGGTAAATATCTCTTACCTTAGAATTTATTTATTGGATTGATAAATCCTAAACTTAGAAATAAAAATTATATGCTTTTGAAATATTTGATATAACGGAAGTTTGTCAATGATATATGAATATGATTAGAGTTTGCGATTATGGTACAGGTGTATCAGTAGAATACATAGTGATTATTTTAGAATGATACATGAGATGGAACTATAATAATTGATGAAAAAGATCCATAGTTGAAGCTTTTGAGATTATAATTTGATGATTCATTAAAATGCTATATATATATATATATATATGCAGCACATGAGGATATACATTAAGCATAGTAATGATATAATAGTGTGATACAGTTGCCCTTATTTGGAGATAAGGTTTAAAGAGAAGTGAACAGAGAAGATGATAGAGGAAGTACAGGATCATAGATGATTGTGATAAACATAGAGGTATAGCAATAATAGTGTTGTACATGAGTAAAGTATACAGGTATGAATTTCGAGGACGAAATTCCTTAAGGGGGAGAGAATTGTAAGGACCCAAAATAGGCCTTAGTAGAATTCAAGGACAATTACATATTATTAAAGTCTAATTAAGCATTATTTGATGAACTATTAAGAGCTAATCTATTAATTGGGGCAAAAATATTATTAAGTTATCAATAAATATGTGATAAATATGTAAATTATATGGTATAAATTTTATAAGGTCATAATTAAATTATTATTTTGGTATAACAATAATTAAGGTTGTAATTAAAGCATGAAGTGTTAATTTAGGGGTCAATTTATGAATATGATATCTTTAGGGGTAAATGTGAATAAATGAATAATTGAGAGGTTAATTTAAGAGAAAGAATAAATGAATAGGTTAATTTATAACATGCAAGAAAAGGAGGGGGTCAAACTATAGCATGCAAAAAGGTGTGTGATAGTTGTGTGACATGCAAATTCTTAAGGGACTAAAAAGGGAATTTTTCCTAGCCATTATAAATAGCCATTTACTAGTGGAATGAAAGAGAAAAGTAAGAAGATAGAGAGAGGGACGGAAATTGCTTTAGAAATTTTAGAATTTCTCTCATTTATTTCATTATTCTACATTCTCTCTAAGTATGCTTGAAGAAAGTCCATTGCATGTTGGTCATTCAAGAATAATGTGATGTAAATCATTAGGAAGAAGAAGATTACAAGAGTATAAGAGAAGATTAGTTACAGATTTGAAGTGAATTTCAGGTTTGGGAACTTCTTCATTGCTACATGTGGGTTTGAAATGTGAAAATGTGGATTATAATTGTATTAGATGTGTTTTGTGATGAGGTTACAAGTGTAGGAATTAAATTTAGATTTCTTGCTTTGCATGTGTATATATATAATTAAGATTTATGAGATTTAGTTCTATGAACAAGTTAAAATTTGTTCTAAGGCTGTTAGAATGTGAGGATACAGTAAATAATTTAAATGTCTATTGCTGGAAAATAATTATTATAAAGTTTGAAAAAAATAATAATAACTACATGCAATTCTGTTATAAAAATTCTGGGTTAAGTTCATTTGACCTAGCTGTATTAGTTTGTTAATAAATTGAGTTATAGAAAAGAAAATTGAATTATTCAAGTTGGTATGTTTTTATTAAGACATTAATGTATATTTTTGTAGAGGAAATCATTTCTAAATCGGCCTCTAACTCCTCTTAAAATTAGCTTGAATCTCGTAGGAACAGTTGTTCACTGTCAAAGAACAGATCTTAGTATTTTTGGCATAATTATATGTAGAAAAATCCAAACGTTATGATTTAAAATTATGGATAAACTAGATACATAGGAGCACAACTTTGATGAAGGGAAGTTGGTCTAATTCTGTGCAAATTTTATTTTACGAATTTTCTAATTGGTGACAAAAACTGTTCTGGTGTTATGAACAGCTTATAGTTTTCTTCAATATCTTGAGTTATAAATGTGATATTAAGGTAATTCTTGATGTTTTGGAAATTAGACACACAGGGGATTAGTATTCTCATACTTTCATGTAAATAACTAGAGAAGTACCATGAATATTTTTGTAGGATATGTTGAACAATTGTAATGAGAATAAATTTTAGGAATCTTTAATAAAGAGAAATATGTAAGTATCATGATCTAGTTGCTGTAATTACAGCATAATTTGGGTTATAAAATATCAATTGAGTTAATTCCAATTTCATATTTTACATGAGAAATATACCTATAACTTTGTAGGAGATACCAAGGGCTAAATATGCTTGTAAGATACTCAAATGTTCACTTGAAATTTTTGTGAGCTGTTAATTTCGGTTTCGGAACAGGCTGAAGTAAAAATGATGTATTTTTGTGTGTATTGCTCAGAATGCTATGAGGTCGAATCCTATGCAAAATAGACTTATAAATTAACATTTTTTATGAAGGAAACTTTGTTTAATTATGTTTGTATGAGTTCCTAATGTTCGCTTTAAATTCTTGAAAACTGGATATACTGTTAAGGAACAGATTGTGGTATTTTGGACATAAATCTTAGTAGGGGAGTCAAAAAGCTATGCTGTAAAATTATGGATAAATTAGACACCTAGGACCAGGATTTTTTTGAAGGAAATTTAGGCTGATTCACTCTCCTTTTATTCTAAAAATTTTACAAGTGGTTACAATAACTGTTTCTGAATTTATGAACAGCTAATGGTTTTTCTTGAATATCTTGAATTATAGATGAGATATTGTGACAAATTTTGATGTTTTAGAAACAAGACATATAGGGGAATGAAATTGTAGAAGGCCACATGGCCTAAAAACAATATTTACTAGACCAAAAAGGGCACCTAATTTTGATCCAGAAAGCTGCCCCTGTGCAGATTTGTGTAGAAAGAATTGTAATTTGTTTTCTATATTTGGTTTAAATATAGTTATATTAAATATGTGTATATATTATTACACATTGAATTATAAATAGCATGTAATATGATTGACAATAAAGATAGGTATAATCACATAAATTCAAACTTATGTACATGATTTATTACATGAAATTATGCTTACATGTATATACTTATATGTTGCGCTTATATGCCACTACGTAAAGTGTATATGAAGACAGTGACATATGTTCATTCAAAGATAATTGTATTGTGCTGATTATACTCGTATTCATGTATATGATTATGATTATCCTGCTCATAGGCATGAATAGATTTATACTACTATGTATATAAATGCATGATTGAAAAGGGATCATTCCTTGAACTAATTTCAAGTAGAATAGCAATACTCAATAATGTTTATGATCATATGTTTAAAGAAAGTATTACATGAACATAAATATGATTACCTTGAACATCATTATACATGGGTTTTTGACATACGGAATAGATTACATGATCGAATAAGATTATAAAGTATAAAGTAGTAATACCCAACAGTGAGTATATTTACAGGTTTACAGAAAGTTACACATGAGCATGTGTACGAGTACATTGTTTATAGTTACCCAAGAGTATACATGTGCATATAAGAATATGAATGAATAAATGAAAGATAAAGTAAATAGATTTTATTGCCTGCATTGAGTCTAGGAAGTGGATAGATAGGCATGCCTATAAGGGTACCTTGCAGCTGCGTCTGAATATTTTGACCTATTTAGGTCCACTTGAATTTAAAAGTATAGTAACCTTGTTTGGGTTTAAAAGTTAAAGTTAATTTAAAACAACCCTCGTGTGGGTTGTAGCCGACCTCGCTTGGGTCCACTTGACCGGTCCATGTTATTTGTTTGATCCCATTTGGGTCCACCGATTTATCATACAGTTTTATCCCTACAAGGGATCACCATTTAATACCTATGGGTATTTCATTTGTACCTTTGGGTGCCACCGTTATAATCAATAGTTTTGTACCTTAGGGTACTACCGTATAACCCGTTATCCACCTCTTTAGAATAGTGCAGGCTTTACACCAAAGTTACTTTGATTAAATTGATTGTATACATATGTGGGTTCTTTATGATCATAAGTCTTTTTCTAGATGTATGCCAATGCATGATAAATGAAGGAATTTTTATTAGGTTAAGGAGTATTATAATATTTAATGGACGTAACAATTTTATAATTGCATAAGCATATTTCATATTAAAGATTATAAGAGTTTGTCAGTAACAACCAGTGTTTTTGAAATAGTTTTCTTATGAATATATTTATATGTTCACATTGTTTATATGTACACATTTAATGAAATTATGTTTGTTATTTACGGTGTGATGTATGTATAACTAAGACCTATAACCTGGGTATATAAGAATAATCTGGCAATGTTGTATAATTGTTATGTTTAATTGATAGACTTGTTTTGTAACTTATGCTATATAAAGTAACCTTATAATATTATAAAGATCTCATGGCATTTGGAAGTATTGTTTTGCCATTTTAATTCTAATGGGTTTATATCAGAGACATACGAGTATAGATAAAAAGATAATGGATAATTATGCTAGTATGGTTTAGTATTAATTCAAAGGCTATTCACATGATTATTAGTTGAATTTAAAGTCATAGGACATTGAGGCTTACATTATTACACATGGTAAATGTAGCATAAATGTAAATGTTACCATTGAATTTTTATGAATTTCATACATTGATATGAATGTTAAATTTTATTCATTGAGATAAATCATTGTTGTATTTGAGACATGGTGTGTGATTGTTGACGATCACTGTGAGTGGTCGTTTGTCATATTTTTAGTTTCCCGCTAAGCTTTGTAGCTGAGCACGGGTGTTTCATCCGTGTAGGTTATTGGGGTGATATCTGCAGCTGGATGGCCAACTCAAGTCAACGAGAGAGACAATTATAGACTTATATTTTGGGATCTTTGTATATAGTAAAGATTTTGTGGTATTAGAGATATTGTCTGTGTAAAAAAAATGTGTTAAACAGTTATTGTAATGTGTAAAAGAGACTTTAACGTTCATTGAATAGTTTCTTTTAAAAGTGTAGCACTCTTATATATTAAGTTTGATTATATGTTTATGTTACACAGTAACTCATGTGTAATGAGTTGGATAAAGTGATATGTACAGATTATAGGATAAGGGTGCCTCATAATATGTCATTTCTCAGGATTTAGGGCTATTCCAAAGAAACAAAGGGATACTACTTTTACGCACAAGCCGAAAACAAAGTATTTGTTGCTCGCAAGGCTGTTTTCTTGGAAAAGGAATTCCTTCTCAAGAAAGACAGTGAGAGTAAAATAGAACTTGAAGAAATTCAAGTGCCATAAACTCATGTAGAGGATGAGTTGGAAATGAGATCAAGTTCACAACTAGTTGTGGAACAAGAACCCATTGCACAAGAACCTAAAAGGTGCGGTAAGGTACGTCGGGAGATTGAGAGATATGGATTTCTAATCACTGATAGCGACACTATTGAGTTAGTGGATTGTGAGGATCCAACTACCTATCGAGAAGCTATTGAGAGCCCTGACTAAGAAAATTGGCTTGAAGTAATGAAATTCGAGATGCAATCAATGTATGATAACTAGGTTTGAACCTTGGTTGATCCACCAGAAGGTGGTAAGGTAATTGAATGCAAGTGGCTATTTAAACTCAAAGCTGACAATACCTACAAAGGTAGACTAGTAGCAAAAGGTTTTCGACAAACTCATGGTGTAGACTATGATGAGACCTTTTCACTTGTAGTCATGCTCAAGTCCATTAGGATCTTGCTTGCCATAGCTGTATATCATGATTATGAGATATGGCAAATGGATGTCAAAATTGCTTTCCTCAATGAAAATTTGCTTGAGGATTGTATATGACACAGCCTGAGGGTTTTGTCAATTTCAAGCATCCTAAGAAGGTTTGCAAACTTCAAAAATCCATTTATGGATTAAAGCAAGCATCCCAAAGTTGGAATCTACATTTTGATGAAGCCATCAAGAATTTTGACTTTGTCAAGAATGAAGATGAGCCTTGTATATACAAGAAGATTAGTAGGAGTATAATAGTATTTTTGGTCCTATATGTGGATGACATTCTTCTCATTAGGAATGACAATCCAACATTGCAAAAGGTTAAGCAATGGTTGGGGAAGTGTTTCTCAATGAAAGACTTAGGTTAAGCCGAGACAATACTTGGTATTCGGATCTATAGAGATAGATCGAATCTGCTTTTGGGACTAAGTCAAGAAAAGTACATAGACAAAGTACTAAAGCATTTTAGTATGGGAGACTCAAAGAAAGGGTATATACCTTTGGCTTTAGGAGTTCCTTTGACTAAAGAAAAATGTCCTAAAACTAAAGAGGAGAGAGACAACATGAGTAGAATCTCATATGCATCTGCTTTAGATCTATAATGTACGCTATGTTATGTACTAGGTTGAATGTTTCTCATGCACTGAGTATAACCAATAGGTTTTAGCAAGACCCTAGTGAAAAGCATTGGTCTGCTGTAAAGGTGATTCTAAAGTACCTGCGAAGGACTAAGGATCACTTCTTGGTGTATGGTAGTAAAAAAGAGCTTGTTATACAAGGTTATGCCGATGCTAGTTTTCAAACCAGCACTCAGGATTCAAGATCGCAATCTGGATTTGTTTTTGTTTTGAATGGTGGTGCTATCAGCTGGAGAAGCTCAAAGCAAGAGACCGTTGCCGACTCAACTATAGAATCTGAGTATATTGCAGTAAGTGAGGCTGCAAAAGAGGCTGTTTGGATTAAAAATTTCATTTCTGGATTAGGAGTGGTTCGAAGCATCCTAGATCTATTGAAAATTTTCTATGACAATAAGGGGGCCATCGCATAGGCAAAGGAGCCCTAGTCACACCAGAAATCCAAACACATACTCAAAAGGTATCACCTGATCAGAGAAATCATTGATCGTAGGTATAAACCCTTTCTTAGAGAGATCCATATTGAACCTCGTCAATACCTTTTCTATATATGTACTTTGAGAAAGACCTAGCAACCTATTCAATCTATGTGTATAGATCCTTATTCCCATAATATAGGATGCTTCTCCAAGGTCTTTCATGGAGAATTGCTTAGATAACCATATTTTAACATATTGGAAAAGAGAAATATCATTTCCCATGATCAATATGTCATCCACATATAGTACCAGGAAGACATTTGCACTCCTACTGACCCTTTTATACACACAAGTTTCATCTTCATTCTTTGAGAAACCAAACTCTTTGATTGTCTCATTAAATCGTATGTTCCAACTCCTAGAGGCTTGCTTCAATCCATGAATGGATCTTTGAAGCTTGCATACCTTTTTGCCATTTCTTGATGTGAATCCTTTCGGTTGTGTCATATACACATCCTCAGTCAGATTTCGATTTAGGAAAGCTGTCTTCACATCCATTTGCCAAATCTCATAATCATAATGAGCTGTAATGGCTAAAAGTATTCTTATAGACTTAAGCATCACTACAGGAGAAGATTTCATCATAGTCAATACCTTCTTTTTTATGATAGCCCTTTGCTACTAAGCGAGCTTTATAGGTAACTATATTACCTTCCATGTCGGTCTTCTTTTTGATGACCCATTTGCACCCTATGTGTTTTATCCCTTCAGGTGGTTGAGTTAAAGTCCATACTTTGTTCTCATACATGGATTCCATTTCAGACTGCATAGCCTTAAGCCATATATCACGTTCTAAACTATTCAAAACTTCTTGATAGCTTGTTGGCTCATTGTCCTCTACTACAGTTATTCCTCTATTCGAATTAATGTGAAATCCATATCTCACAGGGATAGAATGCATCCTAGTAGATCTTCTAGGATTTTGTGTATAATCAGGTTCAACTGTAATCTCATCATTATGAAATTCAGTCTCGGGTTTAATCGGTTGATCTACTTCTATTTGTGGATCTTGAACTTCACCAAGTTCAATTTTACTCCCACTGTCCTCTCGTAGGAGAAATTCTCTTTCTAAGAAGACAGCATGCCTTGAAACAAATACCTTTTGTTCTAAGGGATGATAGAAATAATATCCAAATGTTTCTTTTGGATATGCCACAAATAAACATTTGTCAGACTTAACATCTAGTTTGTCTGACATTGTCCTCTTTACATAAGCAGGACAACACCATACTTTCATATGAGAAAGCGTGGGTTTCTTGTTATTCCACATCTCATAAGGAATAACATCAACCGATTTACTAGGAACTCTATTTAACACATAAACAGCAGTTTCTAGTGCATATCCCCAAAAAGACTTAGGCAAGTCTGCTTGGCTCATCATTGATCGAACCATATCTAATAGTATTCGATTTCTCCTTTCAGATACACCATTGTGTTGTGGTGTATATGTTGGAGTCCATTGAGATAAAATCCCATTATCTCTAAGATAATCCTGAAATTCTTGGCTTAAGTATTCCCCACCTCGATCTGATCTAAGTGTTTTAATACTCTTGCCAAGTTTTTTCTCTACTTCATTTCTGAATTCTTTGAACTTTTCAAATGTTTCTGATTTATATTTCATTAGATAGATGTATCCATACCTGGAATAATCATCTATGAAAGTAATGAAGTAGGAGTAAGCTCCTCTGGCATGTGTAGTCATTAGACCACATACATCTAAATGTATTGAGTCCAAAACAATTTTAGCTCGTTCTCCTTTACCAATAAAGGGAGCTTTTTGTCATTTTTCCTAATAAACAAGATTCGCATGTATCAAATGATTCATAATCAAATGATCCCAAATCACCTGACTTGTGTAATTTGGTCATGCTTTTCTCATTTATATGGCCTAAACCACAATGCCATAAGTATGAGGTATTTAGATTATCATGTTTCATTCTCTTGGTATCCACATTATGCACTTCTTGAATTAAATCAAGAAAAAATATACCATTCTCAATGATAACTTTTGCATAAAACATATTGTTCTTAAAAATGTAACAACACTTGTCCTTTAAAGAAATGTCATAATCGTTTAATAAACAACTGAAAGAAATAATATTCTTGGATAAAGTGGAACATAATAACAATTATTTAATTCCAGTACTAATCCACTTGGAAAAGGCAAATGGTAAGTCCCCACAACCGTTATAGACATGTTCTGTCCAGTAGTTGACTACAAACATATCTCTGCCTTTTCAACTCTTCTAAAGCTTCTAAGCCCCTATAGATCATTACACAAGTGAGATCCACATCCGGTATCTAATACCCAAGATTGTTTTGAAGTAATAGAATAAGTATTAATTTCAATCATATGAACACCTGAAGTAGAAGCATCATCTTGCTTCTTCTCCTAGAGAGAATCTAGATAGGCCTTGCAGCTACGCTTCTAATGACCATCCTTTCCACAATGGAAGCAAGTTCCTTTGGGATTCTCTTTCTTGGCAACCTTCTTCTTAGAGATCCCACCATTCTTTGGCTACGCCTTGGTTATCTTCTTCTTTTTCTTCTGCTTCTCGCCTTTAGCAAAAGTGACAACCATGACACTTTTTGGATCCTTCTTAAAGGATCCATCAGCTGTCTTAAGCATGTTGATTAATTTAGGAATGGTTATTTGGATCTTGTTCATGTTAAAGTTAAGCACAAAAGTTGCATAACTTGGAGCCAACGAGTACAAGATTAAATCTATGTATAGATCATTATCCATTACATAGCCAAGTCTACTCAAATGCTCAATATACCCATACATCTTCAATACATGAGTAGCAGCTGAACTGCCTTCCACCATTTTATAGCTAAATAGAGCATGAGCAATCTCATATTACTCAGTTCTAGCCTGAGAAGAATAAAGCTCCTCAAGATGCAAAATAATGGTTCTAGCATCCATCATCTCATGTTGCTTCTGAAGCTCCGAGGACATAGCACCCTGCATCAGACATGCTGCCGCTTCACTATCCTTCACGTATTTTCGATAAGTGCCTTTGATCTCATCAATGGCATCATCTGATGGAAGTGGTGGTGGATCTTTATCTAAGACATAATGGATCTTTTCAGCTCTGAGAACAATTCTCACTTGCCTGATCTAGTCAGAATAATTGTTGCCAACCAGCTTGTTATCCAAGATTGATCGTATATTAATGTTTGATGTGCTCATAATGATGACCTAGATGTGAAAAAGAAAACATTTGAGAGTATGTTCATATATATGTATGCATTAATAAGGTATTTAATTAATCCATTTACTCCCACTATTTTATTGTGAATTAATAGCCCTCACTATTTAATCCGAGAAAACTCGATGGTTTTCCTAGTGGGCCAATATCCAATCCTTGATATGTAATTTGACCTTGAATGTGGTCAACAAGCCAAACTTCATACCCTTGAAAGGTAGGTATCTCTATACCAATTGTGTCTCTACACAACTATTGGATCATTAGGTTATCAACTCTTGATGCATGCATATCATATGTGCATTCCCTAATCTTGCCTCTAGAACCATTAGCCTTAACTGTGGTTAATAAGCTAATGGGCTAGCTAAGATGACCCATTTAATTAGATTTGAACATATTCGATATAATGTGAGCTTTACTTTGGTCAACAACCCACACTATAAAGAACTCTGGTTCTCCTAAAATTAATGGAAGGCTTATAAACCTTAGTATTTATTTGAGGGTTTTAGTTAATTAAGTCCCATCATACATGGTTGGCATACATTGGTATGCATTCTATATCTATCACATAAATATAAGCATACAAATATGGTATAGTTATGGACTTTACTACATTGATTTCCCTGAGCCAAAAGGGAAATCAAAAGGTCACACCGAGGTAGTATGCATGATTCAAACAAGTAAAAATAATTACATTATCTTCAATCTTGTTGGATCTTCATCCGGCCCATCTTGCTCCTTAATAGTGGTCTCCATCTCTATATCTAATTCTAATCTAAGTAATCTAATTACATATTACACTTTGAAAAAGAAATACAAACCAAAAATAAGTGGCTGGGACATGAAAGTCCTCATTGGGCCAAAATATGCATAATGCTCAATCACATTGGACCTTGTCCATAACTATCCATCATGCCAATCATACACCCTTATATGCATTTCTAATGCATAAAGTAAAAATATAATGGATTACTAACTTTATTTCAACTCTTGAAACAAACTTTTGAGTTATTTTAATAATGTGATCAAATTAGGAAACTTTTTCCATTTTGAAAACTTTCATTTTAGGAAACCTTTTTGCATGTATGTGTTATTGCCTTAATTATCAATCCAATTGATTATTAATTAATTATCAATTGATTATTTAATTAATTAATCATATTAAATTATTAAAAAATAAATTTTGGGCTTAAAACAAGGGTAGGCCAAAACCCACACAACAAAACCCTAAAGTGTGTTCACACATAAACTAATTTTGTGTCTATTAGACCATTTGGACCTTTTGGAATGAGCCAAGCCCACTCCAGCCATTAAAATCCATTAATAAACTTAATTATAGATTATAATATTTAATTTAAATCAGCTCCTTAGGCCCACCAAGTCATACACTAATTTAAACCAAGTCTATAAACATAATTAAGCCCATTAAGTGGTTTTAATGAATTAAAATTAATCCAATTAATTTAAGGCCCATTTTAATTCATCCAATTAATTAAAAACACTTTAAAATATCAGATATATCAGATTTAGAAGATTAAAAATCGTTCTAAATAAGAACACTAATTTATCAAACTTTTCGACTAAACTAGTTTTCATGCAAAACTTATTTGATTTTAATTTTGTTTGATCCTATGGCTTAATATCACATATTAAACACATAAATTATCATCAAAATGATCTTAGAGTGGATCTATAAAAAAATAATTTAGAACAGCCCCTAAAATTAAAAGCCATTCACTCCAAAACCATGATCCCTTTCTCAAAAGAATTGTTTTTGTTTTCGTTTTATTTATTTGATCACACATATATCTAGAAATCAATATTTCTCTTTCATAAACAATAAAATCTGATATTTTAAAATTCATGAAATAAATAACTCAAAAATAAAACTTATTCCACAGAAAAATATAGAATTGTATATTCATGGGAAAACTGAGGCTCTAATACCTTGTTGGGAATTATCGGTTACATGCATCTCATACATAAGCTGAATTTAAAGTTTTTAACCAATAGATCTGATCTTGCCATGAATTTACAATATACATATTAATAAGAATAAGAAAAGTCACCTTTGATTTTTATTGAATAGTTGATTTTCTTTCTCATCGGGTTGTCGCAAACCACAATGTCCAAAATCGAACACCTTCAATGAGTAATCCACATTAGAGAAGGATTGAAAGAACCAACAATTGGGAGGAACAAGGGCTTGCTGAAATCCCTAGATGCTAGCTAGGGAAGATGGCTGCTAGGGTTGAGAAAAAGAGAGAGAGTGTTTTCTTAATTGTTCATACTTAACCCTAATTCCACATCTCTTGGATTTTTATAGTTAGGTTAAAAAATCCAACTTCATAATGGGATTGGGCTCTTTAAAATTGCTGTAGAATTATTAATTGGGCTTCTGGAATTATTTATAATTATTTGGGCACAATTTAAGCCCTTTCACAAAAGACTATGCATAAAACCCACAAACTAGGCCCTTTGTACATATACTTGGATTTAATTATCCAAATCAAACCAAATTAAATATGTAAGCTCTACAAAACTTATGTAACATATTTATTTTATTTTGGTTCATGAAGTAGGCCTCTAAAGCCTTCTATTTTGGAGTTGTCTTGTGGCCCTTCTTCTGGAGGGCTTCTATGCCAACTTCACTTCTTTGGGCATTTATAATTCATCCAATTTGTAGAACATTTCAAAAAAGTTCTGCGAACAATTTTACTTGATCATAATTAATTAAACTCTTTAATTAATTATTATCTTATTTACTTCTCTATTCCCATAATAATATCAAATATTATTATCCTTGTCATTTTACCATTTTATCCTTTTTCTCTACATGTGTGTGACCTATTGGGTTCCTATCCATAGTGGCAGTATAATATGTAATTGTGAGTTCTATTCAAAACTCACATGATTTAAACTTCTTTAAATCATTTTATCAATCCCTATTGATATTCTTGATACACTATTATACAAATCATGATTGGCCTCTAGCTATGCATCATAACTACCCAAATGTCAGGAAAGTCAAGTGGTTTGACTATACCCTTCCATAGAAACAGTTACCGTGCAATTACTCCTTCCAACACTCTTAACTCAATTAGATTCTGAGTATGGATTTCTGTCAACTCATATAATTCTAATTATGTATGTTCTATTAATTTAACCATTGTTCCCAAAATTCCCTCCATGGATCTCTATCATCTTGGCATATTACTCTGGCCAGAGATTCTTTAAACAAGGCAATTATAGAATAATGCGAGATAACTTCCCTTATTAAATTTGGGATGGTGAATCCTGTGTTAATCACTCAAATATCTTTAAGTAGGTCATGATATATCGAATCTCCTAACTATGCTCAATCCCAGTTGGAAGTAATCAGTTATGGAGTCAAAATATACCATTTGCTACTTAAGATAACTTTGGTGATCTCAAGTCTAAGGATACTTACACAACAACTATGAAGAGATACCTCACTAACATAAATTTAATATCCATGTGAGGATTCTTTTTATAGGTCTCCAATGAATTCTTTCTTCTAACAAGTATCCACATGTTAGCTTTGATTATCTTCCATAATCACAGTTACAAGAACCACTGCCTGAACCATTCAAGAAGCATAACATGTGCTAGTCTGTCCGAATTAACAATGTCTTATCTTGTTAATTTTATGACTAAGGACATTTAGATATTAACACATTTGCATGCAATAGACATCTCATATCATGAACACTTTCATGGTTGCCTTTGAATTGTGTTTATAATATCTAGGACTTCATTTATTAATTTAAGATTTACAACTCATGTATTTAAACATAGCATTAATAAACGAATAATGCCTTTTATTAAAAATATAAATTTATACATATTAAATTCATCCCTTTTACATATGCTCTAGGGTATAATCTCTAACATTATGGGCATTGGGCATTCACTACAGTATCACACACCATCGATTCACTAAAGCCATAGGCCTTCCAGTTGGGCCCAATGTGGCCACACACACGAGGATTTTGGACCTATTTAAATAGAGAGTAGTGATGCTCTCAGGGGCTAGATATCAATCAGATATAGCAAAGAGCACTATGTTGGCCACCCAGACTTATCAGTACATCCAAAAGGTTTTACCTACCTCTTATTTGGGATGCATAAGGAGCCTAAGTTAGTGAACTCTACTGATATCTCTAGCCTTTAGGGGCTGCAGGAGCGCAGGCGTATGGACTTCAACTATGAGATTATTACCTTGCTAGTCAGGGTTTCCACTTACTATGAGATTATTACCTTGCTAGTCAGGGTTTCCACTTACTCCACTACATGGGGCGGCATCATTACCAATCTATTACTCCCACTGGGGGTAGATGAGAGTAGATTTGGTGATCCTATTTAGGAGGGCATATACATGGATTTGTAGGTTACACTCACCATGAATATGGTGGAGCTCATTGAAGAGTGAGAGGGGCAGTATAGGCTGTTGACTATTCCTAAGACCAGGCAGAGATGCAATTAAGATCCTATAGTGCTAGATGAACCCACAGAAAGGGTGTTCGAGATCAGCCACAACAGGAGACACCAGTAGCACCATATGTACTTCCAGTACAGCCGTCACAATAGAAAGATTAGGTAGAGGAGCCACAAAAGCCATAGGATCACAAGAGGGGTAGGAGCTAATTAAAATTATGAGTTTGACATACAAATAGACCTGTAGGACCTCCTAAATGGGTCACCACAATTATCAGCACATCCCCAATCATGTATTAATCACCAGGGTCATTAGTTAGGAGATAGGGAGTTTTTCTTCCAACGAACATACATAAGCATCTACATATTTAGCTCCTTTACCATTTAGGCACCTAGGTACTTCAACATCAACTACACCACCACCTTAAGCAAATATAGAGGCATATTTATCTACTATACCACCCGAGCATCCACCTTCAATCCCTTCATTTGATGACATATCCAGGAGATTGATTGCTATAGAGGAGGCTATTAGGCAACATGATTAGACCCTATTGATAGGACTAGCTATAATGTAGTCTCTATAAAGGTTACCACTGATAGTACTGTTAGTGTAAGTCCTATCCCATATACATTGTTATAAAATATTTAGGTTAATAAATGAGGCATTTGTTTTATCTATTATATTCCTGTGTATATCGAATGATAGAACTATCCAAGAATGTTGTTTCTATTTAAGTTATCATGTGTGAGGCACATGGTCGTAAGACCTTGAAACAATTAAGACTTCATTCTGAATATCTCTACTCAATCATTGTTTTGGGAATAACAAATGAATTAAGACTAGTATTCTCTATCTGATAAGTTGAGTTCTGTCTTATGGATCATAAGGACTAGAGTGTCAATCATAGATCATAGATACATGTTTAGAACATGGTATCTGGATTCGATCCATTCATGAGAACACTACGTGGTATAAGTCATAAGTGTTTCTCATGTGCAAGTTTTGCATCGGAGTTTTTAGACCTAAAATCTCTATGAAAATAAATGTGTACTTTGAAATACACCTAATGTACTCGCAACATGGTGACAAGTATGGGTATGTTTGGGTATGCACTGATTCATGTTAGAGAGCATGAGAGAAGTAAAAGGATTAACCCTTTCGATAAGAGAGAAAATATCATCGGCCATTTGATTAGTGAATTGAGAAGTGTATGGCCATACCGAGATGAAACAACGAGTAATCATTATTCATATGAGAGTTCAATGTGACTGGAATATGAAGAAAGGAATTAGTATAAATAAGGATGACTAGTTCCATGCCTTATATTAATTCTGATATTTATGGGTAAGGGACTATGTAAAATTTCATTAGGTCAGTAAATGCCATTTGCATTTTCATTTAATTTGGAATGCTATAATATATTGCTAGAGAATATATATAGCCTTTGGATTATTTATTAATTCATTGCCAACATTAAATGGACCTATAGGATCGCACATAAAGCATTGGACTTAAAATATTTAAGATAAAGTATTGGCCATTAATTTGGGCTTTTATTTAAAATCAAATTAATGTGGATAATGGGTATTAAAATTGCTAAATGGACTTTGGCCTATGAAGAGTGAAAAACACGGCAAAAGGAATGGTTAATTGATTATTTATTTATCTTTAGATAATTGATTATTTATCTTTAGATAATTAAGTTAATTAAATTTAAATTCCTATATGTCTTTGAATCTAAATATACCACTTAATTAGGAAGTGATGGAGGCTGAAATTACTGCCTAAATGCTAGTTAATTTTCGCACACACAAAACCCTAAGCTAAGTGATATATATGTAAAAGAAGTAACTCTACCAATTAAGGGTTTTTTTCTCTATCATTACCTCCACTCTAAAGGGGAAATGATTCTTCCTTCTTCTCTTGGATTTTTGGTAGCCATTGGTGAACCTAAAAGAAGAACAAGATTAGATCTTGTGGCTTCAAACCATTCCCATTGTCGAATACACAAACATAGAGCTAGCACTCACGGTTTTAAGCCTTCTTTGCAAGCGTGTGTGTGAGCATAGAGAGGTGTGCCATAAAGGTAGCATCTTTGGCATTGGGGATCAAGATCAGAGATATATAAGTATATGTTATATATTGGCCATTGCAAAATCAAGTTTTATAGAGCATCCAAAGTTTAAATTTTTTCAAAACCCTAAAATTGCATGTTTCAATTTTATGTTGTATATTGCGTGGCATGAATGATCAAATTTTTAACTTTTCCGATCCGTGATCTTCATGTTTATGCCATCTGATATCCCTTCAATTGTATTAGAAATTGTTCATGCCTATTTTAGTGCTTTGGATGCATTACATCTTGAATCAAAATCGTTCGTTGCATAAAACTGCAATGCTGAAATTTTCTGTTGAGTTTTTTGAATTGTTTTAGTGTAAAAACCATTTTAAATGATTAGTTAGGTATGATAATTATTAGAAAATGTTTATATACTGTCCTAAGATGTTCTTAAAGCTGTTCATGGTCGGATTTAATTATATATGCCTGATCGTACATGTTAATCTTGAAACTAGATGCTAGTTTGCATGATATGTGTTTGTAAACAACTAGTTTCTCAAAATTAAATGTAAAAACATGTTTGGCATGTTTGTAAGTGATTTTTAAATATTAATAACAGGTTTGGAAATTTTTAAAAAAATGTTTTTAATTATGGTCCATGACAATTTAATTGGTTATTTACAAATCACTTAAAACAATGACTAGTTTGTGTTTGTTGCATGTTTAATTGACATTGTTTGCTTTGTTTTGATTAAATTGGAAAAAAACAATTTGATCAGATATGAACAGAACCTTAACTCAATGTTTATGACCTTATTTAAGTTATTAAATGGCTCATAAAATCGTTTTAAGTATTTGTGCATTGTTTGTGGCATTTTATGAGCATTAAACAACTAGTTTCATGTTGTTTGTTTGTTTTAGTATATATGCCGTGTATGATATATGTTCTTCATGATTTTTATGTTTTAATTCATGTTGGTACATATTATATGTATTTTTAATGTTTATGGGCTATATGACTGATAATAGTCATTTATATGATGTTTTTAGTGTGTTTTTAGGTATTTAATTAAGTTAATTTCGTGTTAATTAGGTTTAATTTGAGTTTAATTTGTTAATTTTGTGTTTTTGGAGTTAATTGTAAATTTTGGTTGATTTTCAAGGTTAATTTGACATAAAAGGGCTTAAAGTGTAAAAAGGACAAAGTTTAAGGCCAAAAGTGCAAATATGAAGAATTGATGTAAGACAAGTTGACGTCCAGGCCAAAGCCCTGAGACGTGACCACGTGAGTTCATTGAAGAGTCTCACACGTGGCCACATGAAGAACAAAGCTAGTAGAGACGTGGCCATGTGAGAAGAAATAAAGAAGAGCAAGAAGAAAACCCATGGCCACGTGATTTTCTTCAAACAACAACACATGGCCACGTGTGAATTAACACAAGGGAACACATGGCCACGTGATGAAGACTCCCATGAAGCGAAGGATTCCGATTTTTCCAATTCAAGAAGGATTTTTCTCCTACTCCAATTTGGAAAGTTTAGAAGGCTTCTACAACATATTTTGCCTATAAATAGACAACTCTAACACCAAAGAAGGAGGAATTAAGGATTAGAAGAGATTAATTGCTTTAGTTTTAGTTTTACTTGTTTTTTTTCTAGTTTTTCTGTTTTTGTTTTTCTTTTGATTTTGTTTTAGTTCTTCAACTTTGTTTTAGTTTTTAATTATGTTTAAGAAGTAGTTTTTCTTCTTTTGCTAATGGATTCTTGAAATCTTATATTTTCATTGTTATGACTTTATTTTGAGCTTAATTTCAATATCGGTTGATTATTTCTTGGTTTTAAGCATATTCTTATCCTTGATTGTGTTGAGATTGGTTGTTGGTTTATTGAATAAATAACTAAGAATTGGTTTTGACATAGTTAATGATTTGCATGTTCTTGGGTTAACTCTTTAATGTTTATGCATGATTATTATCCGAAATATGAGATGATTATGTATGAATTTTATTGGTTAATACTAAGAGAGGAAGAATCAAGAATGAATTGGAATTGAATCACTTGAGAAAGGCTTCAATGAATATTTAGGAAGTTAAAACTAGATTTGCATGCTAAGTATTAGATTTGTCTATGAGTTTAATACTAAGAATGATAGACTTGAATAAAGATATCTGGCTTTATTACTAGTTTTTCCATAATCACTGGTGTTTATATTGGACTTAAGTCATTACAATGAAAGTTAAGATGGATAGTTTCCTTAGCAAGAGAATTCCAGTTATTGTTTTGTTTTTAATTCATGTTTTAGCTTTTGTTTTGTTTAATTGTTTATTTTGTTTAATTTTTGCTTTTGAATCAAAAACATTTGGGAAACAATCTCGAATTACTTTAATTCATACATAGATATTATTCTTAGCAATCCATGTTCCCTTGGGTACGATATTTGGGGTCTTAATCTATATTTCCCTATATTACTAGCCGATCTAGTACACTTGCTAGACACCGGTCAATGACATAATATTAAATATGGCATAATTGGAAATTATTATAGAGCTGATTTATGGCACAAATCTAACTAGTTTGTGTTTTGGGTTTTTAAGAGAACTTATTCAATAAGAGGTTTTAGTCCATTGGGCTTCAGCCCAAGCCCATCATGGGGTCTTCTCTTAAAAGTTCAAGTACACAATTTTCATTAATGGGCTTGGCTTAATTAATTAAAATTGGACTTTGCTTTATCCATGAATGTTATGCATATTTATTTGCTTGTTTTGTGTGATGAATGAATATGTGCGGAGCATTCATGGGCCCTGGGTTATGTAATTAAATATGGCCTGCGTGCCATTATAGATTATTGTAAAAGATTCATTTATTTCTTAGTATAGAATTTATTTGAAGACTTTGTAAATCAAGACAAAGCCCACCGGAGTGGAGAATCCCAACTTGAAGATTCATATGTAATAGTATAGAATCTTAGTTATAGGTTTTTAGGCCCATGTTTGTCACGCTTTACTTTATGCAATTATATATATATATGCATACTATGAATGGATGACTAAATGTATGGCATGTAAGCCATAATAAAATGAATCCCTAAACTAGTAATTTACAAAGTTGCCTTCCGAATTCGAAACATGTCAAGGCATCGATTATCGATCACATAGACTAGGAGTCCTAGATGCGTCCTATTATCTTTGTGATGCATGGGTTGTGAAAGTAGGTTGGGCTTAACAGGAAAAGGGATGCCAAGACCTAGGCAACTAATAAATGGGTTTGTGCTATAACATCTTAAGATGTTAGCCCATTTGATCCAATAGTCATGTAGGAGACATGATTGGAGTTTTCCTACCTAAGTAACTTAACTTGTTAGTTTTACAAGCTCAGCTTGACTAATAACTTGTTGTGAAAAGTGGATCTTAGCCCACATTAAGTCACCAATGTGAATTATTTAAAGGGATATTAATTCGGTTTGTGGGATTATAATAAGACCTTAATTAATCTTGCTAAGTTTTATTATTGTAGATTGAAAAATGGCTCCTTTAAAAAACAACATTTCATTGCGATCGGTCCTAGAAAAGGACAAACTGAATGACAACAATTTCATAGACTAGTCTCGAAACTTGAGAATAGTTCTTAAGCAAGAGAAAAAGTCGTATATTTTGGATGCACCCTTGCCCGAGGAACCTACTAGGAATGCCTCTGCAGTTCAAAAGGAAACTTTTGAGACTAAGAAAAGTGATTCCAATGATGTGACCTGGTGATGCTAGCCACTATGGTGCCCGATTTGCAAAAGAAATTCGTGGACCAAGAGGCCTATGCGATCATGGTGCACCTTAAGGAGATGTTCTAAGAACAAGCTCATCATGAGAGGTTCGTGACAACAAAGGCCTTAGTTTCTTGTAAGATTGTTACCGTACTCCTGTTAGTACCTATGTACTCAAGATGAATGGGTATCTTGATACTCTTGAGAAGCTTGCGGTATAAGTCCCAAAGGAATTAGCCACTGACTTGATCTTAGGTTCAGTGACTGATGATTATGATCCATTGTTATGAATTATAACATGCATGCAATGAATAAGACAAAACCCAAGAATGACTAGGCAAGGCCTAAGTCAAGTAGGAATGCACCTCAGGCCCAACACAAGCCTAAGGCATACTTGTTATATTTTTCCACCTAAATGAGCTACCTAACCAAAATTTTTCCTACCTTAACCTAAGCCAAGCTGTAACCTTTTAAAGACCCTTTTGATTTTATGCATTAATTTATGCTAGTGATGGAGATTTTTATTTAATACAAGCTTATGGTATGTGGTGGTACAAGAGGAAATACGAGTTAAACACAATCCATTAAACACTTAAGTGATGTAAGGCACAAATTAAGAAAGAACAACTCTACATTTTGTAATACTTGCTAGGTTAGAGTACATGTTGTAAGAGGTAAGGTTTTTAAGAACTTCATATCTTTGTACTTTACATTCTCTTATTTATCTTATTGGGGGAATATGAGTATTAAACCTTATGGATCCAAGATTTTGTTTTGGTATTTGTTGACATTGACTCAATAACTAATCTGTTAAAAAAACCTTGCATGTGTTAACTTGTGAGAATCTCAAGAAGGACGAACTACATCCATGTTCTATGTTTTATTTATATATTTTTGAGCTATGATATTTTCTTGTGCATCTTGAAGCTTTGCTTGAGGACAAGCATAAGTTCAAGTGTGAGAAATTTATATGAGCTTGAAAAGCTCACAAATATTGTGTTTTCATGTGAAGTTTTGTTTAGTATTGTGTTTGTTATTTTGGTATTTTATCTATATTTTGTTGCTTTTATGTGTTTTGTGTGTTTGTGGTTGTTTTACTTGTTTTGTAAGAGAAGGGAAATGATTTTAGGCTTAAAGGAGTTAATTGGAAGAAGAAGAAGGTGGAGTGGAGCTACAAGGGCATTATTGCGAGCGCGACAATGCAATAGAGGTCACGACAGCAAGCGGAGCAAGCCAAAGTCTGGGCGTGTCTTATCACGAGCGCGACAAGCATCGCGATCGCAATGCTAGGCGGATGAGGAGTTGAATTTGTGAAGAGATACAATTTTTCATCAACAATGACAACTTTTGTGAAGAGTTATATTT